>JAXGGA010013341.1:0-35585 GCA_038373865.1 Uloborus plumipes | reverse complement strand
CATTGAACACAAATCAACCAATCAACAAACAACATAAAAGAAGTACAATTATTCAGAATATTTTTGGAGATCGAAGAAAAGGTAAAGTATTGCATAATTACGGAAATTTAAGGAGTAATAATCATTTCATCGGTTAAAAAGGAATTATTTTCCTAGTTCAAAGCTATCCCACAATTTAAAATAACTTGTAATATAATTAGAGTGCAAAATAAAATATTTTTATAAAAATAGGGAAATTTGAACATTGAAAATTAAAACATCCAATTGTTCATAAACTGTCCCTTGTATTTCATAACATCAATTTATTTTGTTATCTTTTGTATTATTGTGTGTAAAATATTGCACTGTAATACGAAAATTTTATAAATTAGAAAAATTTCTTTTATACGGCAAATATAGACCTAATGTCTGATGCAATAAGCTGGGTTATGACGGAATTTTTTTCTTTTCGTTTTAGCTTGTAGTAAATAATAATACATTTTTTGATAAGTGATCACAAAATTATACTTAATTTGCTCAATTTCCAAACAAAGGTTCATATTAATGACATAAGTTCTAAAATTTTTGTACCATTGCACAGTTAAAATAGATTATTTGAAAAAAAACTTCAGATTTTTAAATAGATGTTTAACTTTCTGGCAATTTTGCCATCAAGTTCTCATATTTTACTGTAAAATGTTAGTGTGTGAAGTATCGACAATGGAGTGGTCAATATTCATGCATGTGTACAGTTAAAATTACTTTTCAACTATCTTATTTTATTCGCTATTAAATAAGTGCACTTCACTAATTTTAAAATGCTAAGTTAAAAGTAGTTCATGGCTACGGAACAATTTATTTCTAAATGATAGCAATTAAAACCAGGATTCCTGCCATCTATTCGAGATGAAAGTACATATAATTTGGAGTGATATACTGAATTTATGACGGATATAGTGTGAAATGAGCAAAAGGATTCGATCCCACATGGTAAATGAAATGATATTGTTCCCATTTAATTACGGGGCTCTCACTGGTTTCTTGAAAGAAACCATACGTTACACTTTAGTATAAAAGTAAAAAAAATCATCCTGCAATAACTTCCTATAGTTCATAATAACGGATTGTATCTGAGCAATTATTACAATTATTACATAAATGCTTCATTTTGGGCATGTATCTTAAATTTAAATCACGTTTTCATGCAAAAAAATGTGAAATAAGAATGTATTTGGCTTCGGTTTATTTTTACTTGAGATCAAGTGATCTATAATTAAGTCATAAAATACTGCGGATTCTTATTGACAAAGAGTTTTTCTTATTTTTTAGAATTTCATATTATTTTGTCAACCATGTGTGTGTGTGTGTGTATGTATATATATATATATATATATATATATATATATATATATATATATATATATATATATATATAATATATATATATATATATATATATATATATATATATATATATATATATATATATATATATATATATATATATATATATATATATATATACATGGTGTGTATTTTAAGTAATGAGAATAAGTCCACAAAAAATAATTTATTAGAGATATCGTTACAAATCTTTAGTAGTCTTCAAAGTATGCTCCTTAAGCATCTTTACACTTCTACAGGCGACATTTCCACGCTTCGTGCGCCCCCTGGAAGTCACCAACTGAAGCATCCTTCAGAGCATGCGTGCAAGCCCTTTTGCCATCATCTAGGGTCCCGTGGCGGCGCCTTTTGGGGGCGGTTTTCACTTTAGGGAAGAGGAGAAGGTCTGCTGGGGGGAGGGGTCAAGGTAGGGGCTGTAGGGAGACTGTGGAAGATCTTTTGAAACGGCCTCGTGGTTTTGCTTTTGAACATCCGTTAAAACTTTCATCACGAGTTTATCGCAAATCTTCCTCATCCCAAGATCCTTACTGATGATTTTGTGAATAACTATTTTATTCATTCCTAGCTATTCTGCGATCACGCGAACACTTAAACGCAGGTCTGTGTTCAGCAAATTTCGCACACGTTGCTCGTTTTCTGCGGTTCTTGATGTTGAAGTGTGACCTGCACGGGGTTCGTCCTCCACGCTCCCCCCGCCTTTTAAAAACATTTTGTGCCATCTAAAACTTAAGTTTGCAATAAGCTTTCCCTGCCGTAAGCTTGCTGAATGATTCCACGCAAAATTTCATTGCGTAACGCTGTTCAATGCTTTGTTGCATTTTGAGCTTGCACATACTTTTTTGAAGACGTCTACGCCTCGCGTGATCCCGCCTCAACTAAAGCCAGCAAACGACTGCCGAGTGAAGCGTTATCAAGGTCGAAGGCCACACTACCGACTACAACCGGTCGGAACGCCCTCTGGCGCACAGCTGCTTCAGGGCAAAAATATTCTCATTACTTAAAATACAGACCTTGTATATATATATATATATATATATATATATATATATATATATATAATATATTAGAGATGGAACAAAGCTTCGGCCAATTTGCCGAAGCTTCGTCTGGCCGAAGCATGAGTTGTGATTCGGCCGCTTCGGCTGCTTCGGCCTGAAATTTATGCAGCGAATGAAAGACAAGTAAAAAAGAATGCATGATAGGGTAAGTGCTCCAGTAGTCGGCCAGTCTCCAGTAGTCGGCCACAATGACATAAAACTCCTCATAAATAGTACATTTTTAATTCAAAATTAAATATGACACATTCACACATTCATGTACTTATCCTCAATCATCAACCAGTGGCAGTTAAGTTTCGGGTACTTTTTCTTGAATTAGTAATGAGTCATTTCATTTTGAATCGTGTGCCCGTCATCCAAGATTGCGATTCTGCTTATTTTTCAGGTAAGATGATTCTGTGACCGACTACTGGAGCATTTACTAGTGTTGACAACAGCTTGGATTTTAACATAATTTCTTTTTAACCCACTGACGGTTCTGGACGTTTTATCACGTCCATTTAACATGTAATTCTGGAACTACCGGACCGCCGGGGGGTTAAATTTCTGAAACAAGTAGATGATTCACTATCAGAAAGGTTCATCCTAAAGTTTTACCTTGTTTTTGTTACTGTATTGATAGCTGAAAGTTCTAGGTTAGCCAAGATCAACAAAAGATCTTTTAACTGGCCGACTACTGGTACTTTTACCCTACTATTTTTTTGAATTCACCCAAAACGGAAGCATTTTGCATTAAGAATATTAAGATAAATATATAACACAACGTAAATAGTAGTAGATTGGGTAGTTCAATGGTATAATACATGATCATATCAGTTGCTTTATTATAAAACATCAACTGAACTGCAGACTGAGCTTTTCATGTTCCAAGTAGAGCTTTCTGCTACTAATATGCAATACAAAAATAGTAATGTCGTCTTTTCTTGTACTAGCAGTACAAAGCAAAACAAAACAAGAAAACTTTTAATTAGTGAAATTAATTTAAAAATGACTCAGTAAGCTGAAAATGTTGTGTAATACTAAGAACATTAAACAAAAACAACCAAAATAAAAATGAACTTTAATTAATGAAATCAATTCAAGAATGCCACTGTAAGCTGAAAATATTGTGTAACGCTAAGAATATTAAAACATATGAAGAAAAGTATAAAACTCTACGCATTTATTATGCATTTAATCCAAAAACTTCAAAATGTGCGCCAGCCGAAGCTTCGGCTATTAGTTGACCGAAGCTTCGATATTCGGCGCTTCGGCCAAATGCCGCTTCGTTCCATCTCTAATATATATATACATATATTTATTTATTTATTTATGTGTGTATGTGTGTGTTTGTGTGTGTGAAAATCAGAAATTTATCCTGAACTGAAACTAGTGACACTAGTTCCTGAATAATTTAAATACATGATCTCGCAGAAGACAATTTAGCCTTGCATACACGTTATGAAATGAAACTAGCTGCCTCTATTGGACCTGCACAAATGCGTGGGTGTCCTAATGAGATATCGGAAATTTCGGAGCAGGTAACGCATTTCCTGCTATTATTCGGAACCGGAATGCGGTAAAATGGAGCCAATGAATGGAGAACCTTTGTTACAAAACTCTTTTTAACCATAATGAGTCACCATAATGGACGGAAAAGCAAACTAAAGCGCGGGTTGTGAGCATTGTGTGAGCTCATCTTATAATTAAATTTATGGCAAAGGTATTCTAGGTAGCAGAGTCTGTGATAATGTGTTTCCAAACCGAATTTTAAGTCTGTCGCTGGGCAAGGAAGCTGAAGTAATTAATACGCAAAAATTAGGCAATGGAAGTAGCAAAGAAAAAGCAAAGACCTTAAACCAGAAAACTTCTATCATAAAAAAAAAATTCTGTTGGAGTTATTACTTAGTGAACTTTTATGTAGTTAATTCTTATTTTCAGTTCTTTAATTTAATTTCATCATTCGTGTTTTCCTTTGATTTTTTAAATTTTAATTAAAAAAAAGAACTTTAATCAAACGAGAGAATTCGATATTATCTGAAACTTAGATAAATGATGTGGAACAGTAGATGTAGCTGCAAAGTCTAAGCGTTAAAGCGTACGCTACCATGTATGAGATTGAAGCCCCTAGACAGATTAGAAATAATTTCATCATTTTTTCTGAAAAACCAAAGCACGTTTCAACTCTATCACTTATTCTCTTCTAAAACTTTAGATTCAAAATTTTAATTTAATAAAGGATGCTCTCACATTGATTTTTCTCAGTACTATATTTATGAAATAGTGTATTTAATCATCTATTTAATCTCACAATTCAACAGACATAAATCTAGGTAAAAGCAAATGATTTTGTTTTATGGCTAGCATCAAATGCTAGATTTCGTTTTGAAAACAAGAGTCTTCAAGTTAAAAAAATATTCGAAGAAAATGTTCTAAAAAATGATTTTTGTTGGTTAACATTTTCAGCATTTCTTTGCGGAAACAAGAGAATCGAACATCATACATAGGCACACTTGGGCATTACACATAGATATGATGACAATAATAAACGCCCCTGTAGTGAAAAACTTTATGAATAAGGGGTTGGATCTTTTCTTTACTAGTCATTCTACGGCAGTCGGTAGGTGCACTCAGTTAACTATAGATTCTTTGCGATGTGAAAGGGATCCATGGATATTGTGAGCAGTAGCTGATGAAATATGAAGTCATTGTTCCAGGAGAGCTGTCTGTAATTTCAAAAAGATAGATGGTGTTGGAAGTCAAGCACGGAGTTTTGACTCCGAATATCTCAACAAATGATCACTAATGTGCAAGTCAAACGACTAAGGCTACTAAGCAAGATATCTCTATATCCTTTTCATGCTCTTCAAACTAGTTATGATAATTTTAGCAGTTTAAATAGAATCCTTACCGACAGAATAAACTAGATATCCTCCTGGAAAAAACTCCGAACAAAAAGATGCTCCGGTCTTGATGCATTTAAAGTATGCTAGTAACTGTTGGCCATTTCCTGTCTTCCGGCTCCTATTGCTATGTTCAAAAATACTGTTACTAAATTTTCTGTCTGTCATTACCATATACTTATGATGAAAATGGTATATATTAGGTACTGTTGTAATAAAGACGAACGATTACAGCTGATCTTATTTTTTACAATGTTAGGCGTATACAATTGGCTTGAAAAACGGACATCAAACGATGACATTTTATTTTTATTGTTATTATAATATTTCCTAAGTTTGCGATAAAGATACCAATATGTAATATTATCGGGAAGTAACCGATGATCGGTGATATATTTTTCATCTGTTTGCTTCTTTGCTTCAAAAACTTAATAATTTGTATTTTTTTTTGCATTGGCGACAGACTAAAAACCAACGATTTTCTACTAAGTAAAAGTGTACGGAAAGTTGTAATGGGATTTGTTTCAATTATCAAAGAAAAGACTGCAGTTTAGCTCAAAGGTTTTAAATTGTTGTTTATTTTTGGTAAGAAATTATTTGTAGCAGCAGATTTAAGATTTTGTGAGATATAGTTCCTTTCTCTGAAGCACTTGCTTTCAAATTAAAAGCATTAAAAGGAAGATTTGTTGAAAAAAAAAAACAATAAAAATACGTATCACTCAACATGAGATAATAATGCAATGTTTACTTTTCTTTTTCAGAAACCAGAGAATGTTTAAAATAACCACAAAAAAATCTTCGTTAAAAAAATTCAGGGCGTTTGCTTAATAATCTTTTTCCTAAGCTTCCTGAAACAATTTGACTTCTTTTTATTTTTATTCACTAAATGAAAGCAAAATTAAACCAATAGCAAAGTCACTTTCTTAGTAAATAGAGTTTTTACTTGAAGATAATTTAGAATTTGTCGTCTGGAGAAACTCTTTTTTTTAGGTTTTTTTAAAAGCTTACGTGCTCTATTAATAAAAAATAAGTATTTTTTTTTACAAGAGTGGGAAATAGTTTATGCCTTTAGCAATTGGACTATTTCGTTAAGATAAAAAAACACAAATATTTTCAGTTTTCAGTGTGGTTCATGTAAATAATAGAATAAAACAAATTAAAATGTTTTTTTAAAGAAATTTCATTGAAGATATTTTGTGAAATTTTCAACGGAATTTCAGTTTAATGTCATTTTTTCGACCATATTTTTTCCTTTAAATTTTTCAGAAAAAAGTAAAAAAACAGTAAAAAAAAAAGTAGGAATTAGCTGAAAAAATATAATTTCATGTTTTTAACATCCATGTCTAAGTATGTTAAACTGTTTCGATTAAAAATCTTACCATATCCAAATGTATGCTTAATTTTATGTTCATTTCTTTTTATTTAACTGAAACCTATTTTTTAATGCTGATATTTATGTAGTTATTCATTTATTTATTAATAAAATTTTGAATTTTGTAAAATAGGCTACGAATACCTAAACTATACTTGAAATACTTAATTTTTACAATATCTGCCTTCCTCGAAAACGATTAGGAAATTTCATTTGCACCCATAACTTAGTACTTGACGTACTTTTATCTATTACTTTATCTTATAGTACCTGGGGGACAGATCCTCGCTCGGTTAAAAAAAAAGGAGGTCTGTAAAATCGTATTTTTTTTCTAAAGTTCGAAGTACTTATTTAGATAAACTTCAAAAGCATTTTTAATATATATATATATATATATATATATATATATATATATATATATATATATATATATATATATATATATATATATATATATATAATATATATATATATATATATATATATATATATATATATATATATATATATATATATATATATATATATTGTAACGAGTCCGTAGCACCTTCAACTTTCTTAAATGAGCATTCCAATCTTGAGGAAATAACTATAAATTTATTTACAAGTATGTACACTTATTTACAAAAGGAGCAGGAAACAATTGCTAAACATCCAGCAATTAGGTAGCAAACAGTACACTGTACTCTCAACAGTAACTCAACACCACGTATCTAACGTGAACAGTAATTAAGCAATTACAAAAGCAAAACAAACATCCGCCGAAAGCGAATAAAAACGAGTCACCAGATCAAATCTGAAAAGAACTGACTGACTAAAAACTGTGTTCAAGGCTATTTATACACGAAAAGAAATGTCCAGAATACTCTAGCAAAATCCGGAGTGTTCGTTCATTCATAACTTCAAACAATCCATTCACAAATTCTAGTGATAAAAAGAAAACCACGCGAAAATGTCTTCACGCTTAATAAATGCAGGGCAAGTGTAAAAACTACAAAACGTTACAGGGCCGGTATACAAGTGATAAAGGCGATATCTTCAGATACTTTTGCAACATGACGTCAGATAAAACCAAAACTAGTAAAAATGATGCAAAGCAGGAAAAACAACAACTATTTACAAGATTTGTAAGATTGCCCCCTTCCCAAGGACTGCACGTCCCGGGCAGTACAATCCCCAGAAAGGAAGCAAGGGAAAACTTACAGATGCACACATTACATAATGACCAATCATAAACATGATAAACAATAATAATGAGAACATGAAAGAAATAATAACATTGATGAAGTAATATTACAGACAGTTAAAGGCAAAAGTTATATACAAAATTTACAAACACATTACCATGGTAGCTTTAGATTTACTTTACGAACTATGGCAATAGTATGGGGCTAGCCGATCATAATGTACAACTCTGGGTTTTGAATGTGATGACTTCTGGATCCTCACTACGACGTCGTTCAGCCGGTGAAGGACTGTGTAGGGTTCATCCCAATGCGACTGCAATTTGGGTGACAGACCTTTACGTCGGATGGGATTCCATAGCCACACCTTGTCACCTTCTTGAAAGTCATGGCCAGTGGACCTTGTGTCGTATCGGGTCTTCATTTTCTCCGTCGCGATGTTGATTCGCTCCCGTGCGAAGTGATGAACGTCCTCCAACCGGGCCTGGAGATCCTGGACGTACTCCTCAGGCGATGAAGGCGCATCTGGAGGGAGACCGAAGACGAGATCACAAGGTAGCCGAAGTTCTCGGCCGAAGAGCATCTGTGATGGGGAATATCCGGTGGTCTCGTGGACAGCACTGCGGTAGGCCAGCAGAAACAGAGGAATTGAAAGTTAAAAATTGGTTTGGTTTAGTTTGGTTTATAATTTTAACTGAAAGTTTGTTGTAATTTTAATTGAATTTTCAATTAAAATTATAAACCAAAATGTTACTCTGGATATCTATGATAAAAGAGAGAACTTTAATTTTTACACAAGAAGCATGCCACATTGGTTTACCAATTTGCATAAAAAAGTTTTTATCAATATTATTACAGGACAACTTTCGAGATTCTATAAAATCTGTAATAACAATGCTGATTTTGATAAACAGGTTTTCAAATTTGCTGCCAATTTATTTTATTATAACAATTATCCATCAGAATTTATTTATTACTATGCTAAACTCTTTGAAAATTCTACACGGTAGATAAAACATTTGTAGTTTCTTCCCGGATTACTGCTTTTGGCAACATGTTAGTCTACCAGCTTTTATGATAGACAACGTTTAAAGTCCGACAGGAAGAGCGTTGGCTGGAAGTTAGCAGGAACTACATGTTAAACCTGGACCGAATATGGATTGCGATTTTGGTTGCGGACTCTTGGATTTGGGTATGTGTCTGTTTCTTTTCTTTGTAGGTAAGAGCAGGGGGTGGTTATTTAATTTGTCAGCATATCTCATTTTATTCAATCACAACTTAAATAATACAGAAAATACATAAAAAATTTCAATTTTACTGATTCAAATCTTCTAAATTTTTATGCATTTATTGCCGTATTATAATAAATCAGCTGACTTGTTAATAGCCTACCTCTTTTGAAACCTACAAAAATAATAATATTCTAACCGCTGCTCCTGCTCTCTGAAGATTAGGCAGCACATTACCCATGTTTGTTCTTTTTATCTGTTTAAATTGTTTCGTAAATTTTAAAATGTTTGCTAAAATTTCAATTTGTTCTTTTGTTGTTTTTTCCAATTTACGCATCTTTCGACACTTAAGGGACAATTTTTTCAACTTCCATATATTATTTGCTATTGATATTAAGCTGCTATTGAGCGCTTGTTAATTCGCAAAAAATTTAATAAGGTTGCAAACGTTTTATTAGGAAATCCATGACTAGTTAAAAACGCTCTATCTGAGTAGTAAAACTTAGGTTACAAGTCTGATGTGGACCATACGCCGATCAAACACATACCTATCAAACATAATAGATGCTTTTGAAAAACTCAAAGGAAGGGGTATGTGTACTCATTTCGCGTCACACATTGTAAAAAATAGATGTTGTTTTTCGCGTATAATACCGTTAATTTTGTAGTAGCAAACTAAAAATTTCTAATATTGCAGCGATAAACTGTAAAATTGCTAATTTTACAGTTAATTACAGTTTATTACTGTACATTTTACAGTTTTAAACTGGTAGCTCTGCTATCAGTATTATACTGTTGTTTTTACAGTATAATACAGCTAATTTTGTGGTATTAAACTGTAAAATTGTGGTAATTAACTGTAAAATTTCTAGTTTTACAGTTTATTAACTAGCATTGTGCAGTTTTAAACTGAAACTTCTGCTGCCAGTATTATACTTTAAAAACAAATTTATTTTTTGCAGCGCAGAAACAATTCTTATTGAAGTAGTCTTAGCTTTCTAGAAATTTCCTACACTTATAAAAGTAAGGTAACCATAAAGAATGCCAATGAAAACAAAGGGATGCTTTTTGCTGTCATCGCAGATCGCAGTTTAGAGCAACAAAAGTTAAATGGAAAGTGTAAAAGAAACACTATTACATTAAAATAGTGCCTTAGAAATAGTATAAAAATACGTAAAAGACTTACAAATCTAATTCGCAGCAATCAAATGCAGAAAAAACGTGTATGGTGATTTAAACATAATTAAATTAAAATCTGGAAATTTTGAATGTGTTTGCAAGAGATCTTGCAAATCACATCAATACCACCAAACTGACTCAATATTCAATTTTTATTTCTTCTCCAACTAGCTTTGCGATGTATCATCAAGTTTCGTGAAAACTTGGTGAGATGAAAAATTTGGAGATATAAGCCGCCTATTTATGGTATTACTTTAACGTGCACTGAAATTAACATCGATTTGCATTTAAAAAAATGTAAATTCGTTTTCTTAACATTTGAATAAAAGCCAAAAGAAGAGGTAGACAACTGTGTACCCCATTAAACACTATCTCACCAAAAGTATTGGAACCTTGCAAAAATTCGCACTTTTTAGGATTTCTCGAGAAATAAGAGACCAATTTTTTCTATAACATTTGTTCCATAAAATATAGACTTTATCTGACAGTTCACAATTAAAATCAAATTCCCCATGCATTTAGAAGACAAAAAAAGAGGAGGGGAAAACAGACATTTTTTTACTAAATTTCATCGTAAATAGCTAAAAATAAGCAGTAAATTTCAGAAAATAATTTATATACAGTATGGTTATAAATTAACGTGAGGTGTTTAGAGCCCTCTAGCGCGTGACGTACTGGGCAAAATATTGTCAAATTTCATGGGCCCACATATTAGACCATGGGATTTCGGTTTCTGAAATAAAAAAAAGTTCAAAAAATCGCCCCCAGGGGAATTTTTGGCGCTGAAAAATGATATTACTCTGATTGTCAAAGAATTAAATGCTTCTGACAAAATATGCATCCATTTTATTTGCAAAAATGTGTTTTTTTTTTTTTTTTTTTTTTTTATCACAAATGTAGTTTAATATGATCACCATTGTGAAATTGCAAGAATTGAATACGATGCACAACATTTTCCATGGCAGCTCATAACATATCAGAATTGATTTCTCTGACTTTTAAAGTTACAATATCTTTTAAACTTGCTATATCAGAAACATGTCTTTGATACTATTACACAACTTTTCAGCTATCCCCATAACAAAAAATCACATAGATTGAGATCGGGCGCCCTTGGGGGCAACCGGAAATTCTACGGCGATCACATTAAACCTCGTTTAGAAATAACAATCATCTTTTCTCCGCGAAGTTGCTTTGTACAGCATTTTTTCTAATTTAATTCACGATATTCAGAGTAATACACTGTTACAGCGCCAAATTGTCCTCTGATGGCGATTTTTTAAAACTATTTATTTTTAAATTTAAGAAATCAAAATTCCATGGTCTAATATGTGCGCCAATGAAATTTGACAACATTTCGCTCAGTACTTCGCGCCCTAGAGGACTCCAAACACCTCACGTTAATTTATAACCACCCTGTACTATGCATATTTATCTCAAATATTTTCGGACACATTATTTCCGAAGATATAAACATTTCTTTCAAAACTGCCACCTTCATTTTCCGGTTTCTGGTTTATGCAACTCTTGATCTATCAATCTTAAAGACAATAAAAAGTGCAAACGCCAAGTATGGCAAGGCAAAAATAAAAAAAGTCATAGTCATTTAGCAGAAAGCTAGGCTAAAACTGTTTCAAAAAGATGTTTTTTGAAAAATAAATATTGATAACTTAGGAATACATTATAAACTAAGTAGCAAGTGCCGAATAATAGTACTAAGCCGTGTAAGGTTTTTTTCTTTTTTGTCTTTTGACTCATATGAGGCGCATACGAGGTCCGCTTAACTGGTACATATGACTCGTTGTTTTGTTCTACGTTACAAATTGAAAAAAATACTGTCAGGAACCTTCCGAAAAACCCAAACATTTTTATTCGGTAATAAGAACGTAGTAATGATAAATAGGGATGCACCGATAAGCAAATTGGCCGATTACCGATTACCGATTAATCGGCTTTTGATAATCGGCTGATTAATCGGCCCAGCCGATTAATGCTCATAAGGGATCATTTTCAATACTACAAATTTCACAATCACTGCTTTTTTTTCTTTCTTTTACAATTCCAATTTTAGAAATAGTTATTAATTTATTTTCCAGAGAAAATTTAATTTTTTCCGTTTTCCTAGTTTTGCCAAAATAATTTTGAAATTTATCCAATTTTTTGAACAAAATTTCATATTATTGTTAGAAAAATTACATTAACATATTATTAAACGTTAACTTGACATGAAATTAAAAAAAAATTAGTTAGAGATCTAATTTAGGAGGGCTTTTAATTTAAACTTTATTTTCCTAAAATATTAGTAGGCATTGAATTCAAAACTTTTACTCTTTGCGAAACTGAGACTGATGACCTAAAAGCATTACGCCAAAGAGAAAATTATCGAATCCTGAAAAATGTTGCAACGTTGTTAATAGGTGTACATTTATTTAAAAGAGGAAATTTAAATTGTTGAATTTTAAATTTTCGTACTACATGTTATACTTATGTTTGCAGGAAATTATTTATTTCTAGTTTATAAATTTGTTCTTCGCAGCTTCATGTTCAAGGCATACTTAAAGAAATTTTATTCAACACATATTTTTCTGCTTGTTGATTGCGAAAATTTGACTGATTATAAATAAAATGAAATGCTTCTGTTTTCGTATTCCAATTTAAAAGTTCAGGAGTACAATTATTTCTAATAGTGCCATATGAATATAAGCTGTGAGGGTAATCTTTTGATATTCCACGCAGTTTTAAGCACTACCGTAAAGTGGGGTGACTTTGCCCAGTGGGGCGACTTTGCCCAATTTGTAAAAAAGAAGTTCAGTGTTCGAGTATGGTTAGTTCAAATGCCACCAGAGCTGCCCAACGAGTTTGTGATAACCTTCTTAGATATAGCTTTGGCAACACTGAAGTGTAGCCTCCTTGGAATCCATTTTGAAAGCAAACAGTTGCTTTCTTTATCAGGTAAGCAAAACCGTTTTTTTAGAGGTGTCAAACTTTAGTTCCTGCTGCTATATTGTATGAATGATAAGTTCAATTGATTATTTGTTTTAGTTTGGTATATAATGAGGATTGATAATAAATTATTGTTTTTGTTTTCATCATTCGAATAAAATTTTAAAGCCGAGTGGGCAAAAGTACCCCGCGGTGCAACAACACACGTCGTGTCTTTGCCCTCCTAGTTTTTTGTTGTTGTACTTCTGTTTATTGAGTTTTTTAAAGTTTTATTGTTATTTTATGCTTGCTTATTTAATGTTATTAATTTTTTAATACAAATTATCTCTAGCTTCAAGTATCTCCGAACATGGCGCGGGATCATAAGCGTAAATTTGGTGCAAGTCCCTACAAGAACTATTCTAATGAAAATCTTCAGTCTGCGATTGAAACAGTGAAGAAAGGCACTTCGATTAGAGGAGCGGCATTAAAGTTTGGAATACCAAGAAAAACTCTCGGAAATAAAATTAAGGATAAGCATCCTGCAAATGTCCGGGTCAATGTTCTCTTTCTTTTGATGCGGAGAAAGAAATAGTTAAACAGCTATTAATGTGTGCTGACTGGGGAATGCCGCTTGACAGTATAGACATCAGAATAATAGTAAAAGACTATCTGGACCAGCTTCAAAAAACTGTTTCAAAATTTAAGAACAATTTTCCAGGTATTGATTGGTATTTTTCCTTAATAAAACGCCATCAGAATGAGTTAACTATGAGGAGGTGTCAAAACATAAGCAGGGCTAGAGCAGGTGTGGGAACCACTGCACTGATGGCATATTTTGATCACGTGGCACAGTCATTGATTGGTGTTCCACTAGAAAACGTGCTGAATTATGATGAAACCAACTTAAGTGATGATCCCGGTTCAAAACGTATGGTGTTTCGTCGAGGTGTAAAATATCCAGAGCGAATTATGAACTCTTCCAAGGGTAATATTTCTATTATGATGGCAGCATCTGGAAACGGTGAGCTATTGCCGTGCTTTGTAGTGTACAAAGCGGACCACTTGTGGTAGTCGTGGCTGGAAGGAGGTCCATCAGGTACTTTTTATGGTCGAAATAAGTCGGGCTGGTTTGACGGCATAAATTTTGAACAGTGGTTTTCAAAAATAATTGTTCCTTGGGCAAGGAAAAACAAGGCCTGCTAGAACTCTAGCGATCATTTCTCACTTTCCCTACATGCATCCTCCAAGAGTTTCGTACCTCCAGTGCTCTCCTTTTCATTGCGCAGAGACTTTTTCTCCTCTTGCTCTACGCGGCGGTTGCTCCTCTATAACTGCAACCTATCAGTTAACTGGCGAGACCGCATGTTTCAACTTTTGGCTCTCTCACTCTCTCTCTCATGTGGACGTGATAGAAAATGGTTGTTTTGTCGGTGGCTCCTGGACATTTGTGTGTTCGGGAGCCACTGATAGCGGTGCTTGGAAAAACGTCTAGTCTTATTCGACAAACTTGATTTCTCTGTTTTCAAAATAGACTAGAAACCAATTCATAATAGGATGGAGCTTATTATTGTGGGCCGAAAGGCTGAAGATTAAAATTATGAAGTATTTTTTCTGTGGGCCGAAAGGCTGAAGAATTGAATCTTGTGCACTGGAGCCGCTGAGTGAGAATCTACACTGGAGGAGTAATCGTTTTGCATCCTAAAGAATTTCACCGAATATTCCTCCGCAGACATTCGATCGTCTCTCCAAAATGTGTAAGGAGCACAAAAAGCAAGGTATTTCCATTTATTAACATCATCCAACTATTTTGTTAAGAGAACTGTTTTTTTGAATTTACCACGAGGCTCACCACCGAACTCTACGTCATGTTATTGTAATATATTGCTGAAAAGTCTTAACATGCTTTATCTTGATTCAAAAATTCACAATACGCTGATCAGCATGCTATTTTAATATATTATTGATCTTGTAATTCAAATTGGCCATAATTACAAAAAAAACGCAATGTACATGTGAAACTGTTAAAATTATATTAAATATCATTTATCCCAGAATTACTTATCAGGCTATTTTCTATGTGTATTTTAATTTTTGGAGCAAATTTTCTCTTTTTAGCAGATATGATCAAATCATCTTTTCCCACTATAGCTTCTTTTGCATATAATACAACCACTTATAGCATCAACCACCTGTTCTACATGCTCCAATATCTTCTAGCATATTGGTACCACAACTTTACCATTACCACCCACTTTAGCATTGGTGCCGTTTGGTTCGTGCTGGGTTATTTGCATTAATTTTTTTTTGCTCTCAAAAAATTTTCTATTTGGCCATTAACAGGTTACTGTCATTTTTTTCATACGCTAATTTTCAATCATCCATTTACTTTTTTTCATGATGCATAGAACATTTAAAGTTTTCTGTTGCCTTGATTGTGTAATGATAGGGTAATGAAAGTGTTTGATTCTCAAAATTCAGAATATGAAGTGTGCATTTTAATGATTTGAAATTTTTGAAATATGATTTAGATTTATATGTTTTTGGTGTGTATATGTTTGCAGTATATAATGACATAATTAAGTGAAATGTGTAATCGCATAACTTGTGTTCAAAATTTTAGGGGGTACAAATTTTTTTTGGAAGGATAATTGTTTTATGGTAAAATTTTGTTTTGAAACTAAAGCATAATGGCTAACAAAAAAGGTTCCAAAACCAACATCACTGACATGTCGTTGGCATGTAACATTGAGAAATTTTCTGGGGATGATGAAGAAAACCTCGAATTTTTTTTAGAAAATGTTGAACAAGTCGCGAGACTGGAGGGTTGGTCTTCGGAAAGAAAATTTTTGATTTTGAAACTAAATTTGACAGGGAAGGCTCTCCAATTCATCAGCAATGGTGCAAGCTGCCAAAAACTAAATACCTTCGAAGATTTAACCAAAGCACTTAGGAACAAATTTTCAAAGACTCAAAATTTTTCGGATGTGCTAAACAGATTTTCAAATTTAAGTCAGAAGCAAAATCAAACAGTATCGGATCTTGTTCAGGAGATTTCGACTGTTACTGCACAATATGTCAACCTAAATGAAAACTCGCCTACTGAAACAATAATATTGGCTGAGAAACTAAAATCACAAAAACTGATTGACGCCCTGCGTCCTGAGATCAAATTAGACATTTTGAAGCTAGGACTCACTAAATTTGATGAGATAGCTAAAGCTGCCAAAAATATAGAATCGGCCTTAAATAATTGTGAATTGGTTGTCAACAACATTTCAAAGAATTATGAAATGGAATTGATTTTAAAAAATCAACTTGAGAACAACAAAGCAATACAGGAATTGACAAAACAATTAGAAAAAAGAGACAAAACTGTAAACAATGTACAGGGCAATTTTTCAAGAGGCAGGTCAAATCACAGATATGGGAGCCAACACAGATCTTACAATGACAGAAGGTTGTGTGAAATCTGCCACAAAGGGCATAATACTTCTGATTGTTGGTATAATCCAAATAGAAAAAATAATCAATTTAAGGCAAGGTATAGAAACTACAGGGGAAATAAACACTACAATTCCAATTTTTCAAGGGGGAATTTTAATAACAATTCTAGGCCTTTAAACTAGTAAGGGGTTCTTGTAACAATGAAGATAAGTCTCACACAAGGACCCAAACAAATTTTTTTTCAAATAATAAGGTCTCTTTACAGAATTTTGCTCGAAATCATAATAAGGGAAGACAATTTCATAATGACATCCAAAACAATTTTGAAAATCAGGAGGTTTTGCAGACTCAATCTATGTTTAGCGAGAGGCATGTTATGTCATGTGAGGGGTCAAATTCAGATTCTTTACCCATTATAAATTTAAATTTTTCCAATTTTGTGGTCCCAGCATTAATTGACACAGGAGCTAATTTATCCTTGATAGAACCTAGCACCTTAACTGACATCAAAATGCATACGAAAATTAATTATATATCTAGATCTGTTAAAATTCACACCATTGATAACTCCTCGGTTCCTTATTTATCTGCCATTTCCTCTAAATTTAAAATAAACAACAAATGGTTTCATAATGTTTTTTTTGTGACGCAGAACAATTGGAGGTATAAATACAAGATCATTTTGGGTTACGACTTTATTCAGGCTAACAAGGTTCTGTTAGACATCCCTAATAAGCAATTAATTATGGGAAATGATAGATTTAAATTTTTTGAGGAATCTCCCAATGACACGACTGCTTCAAATAACTTGGTAAGAACTCCCAATGAGGAAATCATTGCAAAAAATTGTGAAAAAATTGTGTTGGAGCCTAGTTCATCTCAGATTGTTTCTCTGTCTGTCCCTAAATCCTTGTCATTAAAATCTCACATAATTTTGACTCCCTGCAAAAATAAGCTACAGTACACTATTGATGAATCCTTGAACACTGTCAACAATGGGAAAATAGTTACTATTATTGAAAATAACTCAGATAAGACAATTGTTGTAAATAAGAATACCAATATTGGGAAGTGTGAAGTTGTTGAAGATGATAACATTTTTACTTCTGTGGGTAAGGATAATTATCATGTTAATAATCTTACTATGCAAGAAATAGTTGATTTGAGAAAAGCTGAGCTTAAGGAGACTGACTTTGATTTGGAACATCTCAATGAACCCAACAAAACTAAAATTTTAAATTTATTAATGGAAAATAGTAGGGTATTTTCAAAGTCATACCAAACTCTTGGCTCGACGGATGCTGTTACTCCTGAATTTAATTTATTACACGAATTTCCGATTCAATCTAAACCATACCAAATTCCTAGCATTGCAAAGAATTTTGCCAAGCAGGAAATTAAGAATTTACTTGATGCAGGAATTATTGTCCCTAGTTCTAGCAACTACTGCTTTCCTGTAATTTTTGTTAGAAAAAAACCATTTGAAGAGGATCCGAACAAACAAAAATTTAGAATGGTTATAGATTACAGACTTTTAAATAGTGTTACTCAGTCCTTTAAAATATGTTTACCTTTAATTACTGACATTTTGCATAATATAGCTGGTAAAGAGTATTATTGTGTTCTCGACTTAAAATCTGCATTTTTTCAAATACAACTTAGGGAGGAAGATAAAAAGAAACTTGCATTTTGTTGTGAGTTAGGTAACTTTGCCCCAACCCGCTTGCCATTTGGAAGTGTCAACTCAACTTCATATTTCCACAGTTGTATTTCGAAGTGTCTAGGGGATATTAAGGGACCAAATGTTCAATATTTCCTTGATGATATTATTATAGCTGGAAATTCTATTGAGGAACTCAGTTCATGGTTACAAAGAGTTTTTGATAGATTGATAAAATTTAACCTTACTCTTGATCCTGCAAAATTACAACTTTGCAAGCAGGAAATTACCTATCTAGGATTTAATGTTCACAAAGGGGGTTTTTCACCATCTTCTGACAATGTGTCAAAATTAATGAAATTACCCATTCCAAAAAATGTTAAGCAAGTCCAAGCCTTCCTGGGAATGGTCAATTATTTTCGCCATTTAATTTATAATTTTGCTCAGATTGTCCAACCTATTGTAAAATTAACGAAAAAAGATTCTACATTTTTATGGAATGATGAATGTCAGGAAGCTTTTAACACCATTCAGCATATTTTGCTTAACAAACCCACTCTAAAGAATATTGTGGAATCTGAAACCTTTTATCTTGTAACTGATGCTAGCCAAACTGCTCTTTGTGGAATTCTTATGCAAATGCATAACAACAAATTTTTTCCAGTTGAATTCCATTCTAGACAACTTTTACCTTCAGAATCTAGGTATCCTTCAATTAGGAGGGAAATGTTAGGTATTTATGATTCTGTTAAACATTTTCAACAATATCTCCTTGGAGGTAAACCTTTTGTAATTCTTACTGATGCTAAGCCTTTGACGCATCATTTACAACTTGACAAACAACCTGAAATTGTAGCTAGGTGGTTCATGTATCTGCAACAATTTAATTATAAAATGGAGCATATTAAGGGAATAAAAAATCCTAGTGATTACCTTTCGAGAGTAATTGATTCTGATCTTGTGGTAAATAACATTAATGTCTTTGAGGCTAATCCCAACTTAACTTTGGAAAACATAGCCAAAAAGCAAAGGGAGTCTAAAGATACTAAATGTATTATTGACAAACTACAAGAAAGGGATGAATTTATCTGCAACAAATTTTTCATTAATGAGGAAAATAATTTACTAATGATTAAAATTAATCCAAAAAATTTGCCGCATAGAACTTTGGTAAGAATTTTCATTCCAAATTCTTTAATTTTGGATTGTCTTAATGTTGCTCATGCTACCCACTTTGGCACAACTAAAACTTACGATTTTCTTAAGAAAAGCTACTCCTGGTATGGAATGCTAAGAGATACGAGAAATTTTTGTAACAATTGTAGCACATGTATGGCTAATAAAGCTAAGGCAAAATTAACAACTACTAGCTTTATTGAAAAGAGTAATTTAGCTTGTGGGGAAATTGTTTCCTGTGATGTTGTAGGCAAGTTACCAAGATCACATGATCAAAAATTTTACATATTAACCATCATTGATCATTACTCCAGGTATTTAGAGGCCATACCTTTAAACAACATTAAGTCTTCCACTATAACTCATACTTTGAATCAGTATTTTGCCCGCTTTGGAATTCCTAAGGTTCTGCTGACTGATAATGCACCAAATTTAAAATCTGCTGAATTAGATGAATTCTTAGATTCTCTTAAAATTGAACATAGAAAATCATCTATTTACTATCCTCAGGGCAACTCGGTAATTGAAAGGAGTCATAGAATAATGAAAGACAGTCTGTCATCTATGTGTAACTCTGTTTGTGAGTGGTCTGACAGGTTACTTTTCTTTAAACTGCATTATAATAATTCCAAACATTCTGTGACAAAATTCACTCCTTCTGAAATATTCTTTGGAAGGAGATTAAACTTACCTTCTCAGCTTACTCCACAATCTACTGAGGTTGAAAACCCAACTAAGTATGTAAAATTGCTGAAGGAACATATTTTAGAAACTAGAGAAATTATAAAATTTAATGAAAATCAATATTTTTCAAAACATAAACAATACATCAAGGGTCGTGCGATTCCACATTTCAAACTTGGTGATAAAGTTTTTATAAACATACCTGCTCATACTAATACTTTTCGTCCCAAATATGACGGTCCTCACACTATTACAAAGAAATTAAGAAACAATAATTATCTAATTCAAATTAAGGATCAAAATAGGGACTTAGTCAAAAAATATCATGTTAGCAAACTTTTCTTACAAGTACCTTTGAATGCCAATATAAGAAATGCTCAAAGTGAAAATGTCAATGAAACTAGTGTTGAGAATGAGAGAGATTGTAATAACACAAATGAAAATGAATAAGTGGTGTACAATAAAACTTCAAAAAAAAAAAAAAAAAAAGCTTTGCTTGGTGGTTTTAAAATTTTGTTTGGTTTTGTCACTCATAGGTGGTAGTTGCAAATTTTTTTTTCTCTTGACTATTAATTATTTTTTTTTTTTTTGAAAATATATTCTCTACTGTTTTGAGAGCTCACAAAATAGGTAGTCGTTTATTGTCTGGCTGGTCCGAATTTTCGATTATTTTGGGAATATAGTTTCAAAGGGAGGATAATTTAAGTCATAATTTTTTTGTCATCTTTTGTTCACATTTTTGAGTCAGTATCCTGCTTTCATGGGTCAACAGAGACTTTTAATTTTTTCAGTGAACTGCATTATTCCACCCAATATGAATATGTGATGTAAACAGTGTATATAAATTTTTTTTTTTGCCTAAGCATAGCGATCATTTCTCACTTTCCCTACATGCATCCTCCAAGAGTTTCGTACCTCCAGTGCTCTCCTTTTCATTGCGCAGAGACTTTTTCTCCTCTTGCTCTACGCGGCGGTTGCTCCTCTATAACTGCAACCTATCAGTTAACTGGCGAGACCGCATGTTTCAACTTTTGGCTCTCTCACTCTCTCTCTCATGTGGACGTGATAGAAAATGGTTGTTTTGTCGGTGGCTCCTGGACATTTGTGTGTTCGGGAGCCACTGATAGCTGTGCTTGGAAAAACGTCTAGTCTTATTCGACAAACTTGATTTCTCTGTTTTCAAAATAGACTAGAAACCAATTCATAATAGGATGGAGCTTATTATTGTGGGCCGAAAGGCTGAAGATTAAAATTATGAAGTATTTTTTCTGTGGGCCGAAAGGCTGAAGAATTGAATCTTGTGCACTGGAGCCGCTGAGTGAGAATCTACACTGGAGGAGTAATCGTTTTGCATCCTAAAGAATTTCACCGAATATTCCTCCGCAGACATTCGATCGTCTCTCCAAAATGTGTAAGGAGCACAAAAAGCAAGGTATTTCCATTTATTAACATCATCCAACTATTTTGTTAAGAGAACTGTTTTTTTGAATTTACCACGAGGCTCACCACCGAACTCTACGTCATGTTATTGTAATATATTGCTGAAAAGTCTTAACATGCTTTATCTTGATTCAAAAATTCACAATACGCTGATCAGCATGCTATTTTAATATATTATTGATCTTGTAATTCAAATTGGCCATAATTACAAAAAAAACGCAATGTACATGTGAAACTGTTAAAATTATATTAAATATCATTTATCCCAGAATTACTTATCAGGCTATTTTCTATGTGTATTTTAATTTTTGGAGCAAATTTTCTCTTTTTAGCAGATATGATCAAATCATCTTTTCCCACTATAGCTTCTTTTGCATATAATACAACCACTTATAGCATCAACCACCTGTTCTACATGCTCCAATATCTTCTAGCATATTGGTACCACAACTTTACCATTACCACCCACTTTAGCAAGGCCCTAAGTGTTGTTGGGTCTAAAGACCTTTATTTTTGTTCCCAGACTCGCAGGGTTATGTGTTATTAAAATTATATGTACAAATTAAAAGTAAAACTAAAAGTAAAGTTAAAAGTACGAACCTCCTCTCGCCACGTTTCGTTGACTATGCTGGCGCAGCACACTTCAAACCAATCGCGGCCATCTTCCGAATCAAAACATAAGAGTTGAGTTGTTTGTTTTCGGCTGCTGTCTATTTTTCAAAATTCAGAGTCTGTTGTTTAGTGGAGGAAAATCCACGACGCTCATATGCTAATGAGCAAAGCATTATGGTAAATACGTCTGACGTACGCTGACGCACTAGGCACGATAAATAGCGAGCACTACCGATGTTCGATCTCTTCTCTTTTCACCTTCAGCCTTGAGCTTGTTGTGCTCTCGCCGGTAGCTGCGTAGGCAGCGTTGTGCGTCGGATGGTGTTAGCCATGCTGGGCTAGAATTTTGAGTAGTGGCTTGTAAAGCTACTTCACCGTATTTAATTGCACGAGCTCATCAATTTTTCGATTTTAAAAGCTTCCAGTATCAGCTTAAAATACTAAGTCCTAGACCATGATGTCATTGGTGGAATTGGTCAGGTGAAGATAGACAAGTGGTTTTTTCTTAGTGGCCGGGTCTCATCACGCTTAATGAACCCGGAGACGACTGCACAGACGTCTTGGAGATTTGCAAGTTGGAGTGTCACCAGCCTATTGATCGTGCCAGCCAGATAGTACCGAGCCGGGGGCTCGAGTTCGCCTGATTCCCTGGACGTGTCATCTAATGCCGGAGATCCGCATTGGTGATATAATTTATTGTATATTTTCTAGGGACTCCAACCACAAAATTGTGCAGCCTTTTGTTAGAACTTTAAATTTAATTCATGTGTTTAGATAATTAATAAACTTAAATATTTTTTTGAAATATTGTCTTTTAACTTGTCTCTTCACGGACACTTTACGGCGCATTTAATTTTTCATGGCTTTAACTTAGTTTTGTCTTCTAGAGACTTTAAACTAAATTTAAATTAAACCCAATAGTGGTAATCAAAGCCAACAAGTGTGTTATAGGTGATAATCTCAGTAGTCATATAAACATGGAAGTTATAAAAGCAAATGTGAAAAAGAGGACATAAGATTTGTTTTCCTTCCTCCAAATGCTACTCATCTTTGCCAACCTCTAGATGTGGCTTTCTTTGGGCCATTGAAAAGTGCATGGCGTAAAATACTTACTGACTATAAACAGAGAAATCATGCTAGCAAGTCACTGGAAAAATCACAGTTTCCACGGCTTTTAAAAACATTGATGAAAGAAATTTCAAATAATGCTGCTGAAAACATAAGGTCAGGCTTCCGCAAATGCGGTATAGTTCACCTTAATGCTCAAGAAGTGTTGTCAAAAATTCCAGATGAAGATCGGCAGTCAAATGTGGAAAGGAATGTTAGTGACACACTATTGGCCTATCTACAAGCTTGTAGGCGCCCTCAGACCTCTAAAAAAGTGGGGAGAAGAAGGAAATTAAATGTTCCAGCAGGAAAAGCTGTCTCAGCTTGTGATTTTGCTCCAAGCAATAATAATCCTACCTCTGTTTCAAAAAATAGCACTTGTACGAAGCAAATCAGTTCTGGAGCTCAGAAAAGAAGAAATACTAGAAGGAGGAGTACTAATGAAGATGAAGACCAATATTCTACGCGTTCTAGTAGATCACGTAGCCGAAACTCTACAAAATAGAAGAGGACTTTTTTATTTTTATCAAATGTTTACGCAACACTAAAGCTATAAGCTTATATATACAGTCAATTCGCGATAGCGCGAATTCCGATAACTCGAATATTACTATAATTCGAACTTCTTATTCGGTACCGATCCCTTTGTCTTCAGTTCTATGTTAATTTTCCTCCATATGTCGAAGTTTACTTCCTTTAACTCATAGTTTTTTTTAAGTGACTTAAACATTTGATAGTTTAAAAGCAGAAAAACTTTCAAGTGAGACATGAAATTTTACTTATTCTTCTCTTGTGTGGGGGGGGGGATTGATTCAGGGAAAATCTGAAGTCAAAAGAAGATCTGTTGAAGCAATGTGCAATAAAGGAATAACACCTGTGGTTTGATTTCCAAAAGTGTTGCTTCCTCAATCTTCAATGAATCGTGACAACGGCATAGTCATTATTAAATTTAAAACAAACGATTTTAAAGCAGTTGACAAAGAAAACTTTTCAATGTGAATTTAAGAAATGCGATTAAAACACTGAGGTTTTCAACGAAGAGTACATAAAAACAATGGAAGAAAATGAATCTGTTGCCAAGGAAGAACGATATGTGAAAAAGCAATAATATTTGCCGTTTTTTAAATTACAAAACTGCTCAATGCAGCTTAAAATGACGGATTATCCCATCAGATGAAATATGTATAAAAAGAAGGATTTCTTTTTCTTAACCTTTTGATTCACATAGTGTACATTTTAATTTATAAAACTTGTCAGTTATCTATACATTAATTGAATATTCCAAGTTTTGATAAAAAAATGTTGGAAATAGAAACTAATGAAAAGTCGAACTTCCGATAAGTCGACGTTTTTTTTCGGTCCCTTCGAATTCGAGTTATCGAGAATTGACTGTACGTTTTTTTTGGATACATTTATTACCTTAACTTCTTCTTGCTCGTTTCTAGTATTTTTTTTTCATTTAAGCTTCCAGTGTGATGACAATTACTGAACTCAAGTTGGTTCTTTATTGGTTGGTTATTTAAGTTTGTGTTTTCAAAACTTGTTAACATAAGATGGTTTATAAATTAATTATTTTCTCTCTTGAGTTTTGATCCTTACAACATCCCGGGTAGGTGACTTTGACCCATATTGGGGTTTCACTTTTAAAACTAAAAGAAAACAGTGAGTGGGCAAAGTTACCCCTATCATGGAGGTGACTTTGCCCACTCACTTTTTAATTTTTTGTGACTAGGGATAATATTGTGGAAGCAAAAACACTACACTAGTAGGTTTAGTTGACAGTCGCACAAATGGAGTGATTTTTGTTTGCAGAAAAATTCGTCTATAAGTATCCGAAATTTGCACATAAACTTTAAAAATGGGCAAAGTCACCCCACTTTACAGTATATGAAAACTATTTGTTTTGTTTTTACCCGATACTCTTACCCCTCACACTGCATGTTTTAGTAAACATTTCAGATAATTAAATTTATTTTCTGTTGATAGAATTATTCATCAAAATTTCTTAATGAGGATATACTTTAAAATGTAATATTTAAAAAAATATTTTTTTCCGCCGATTAATCGGTATAATTTTGCCGATTATTAATAATCGGTCAAGTGGCCGATTATGGCCAACTAATCGGTACATCCCTAATGATAACACTAGTTCTTAGTTTGTAATTTTCTTTCCTTTCCGTGTTACCAATACTAACGAGAAAAATTGTAATGTGTTTGAGTTTTAGAAATGTTGTCCCTAGCAGCACAATCTCATCGGCCGATGATCGGCCATTCATCGAAACCCGATGAAATTCTCATCGGCCGATGATCGAATTTCGATGAGTTCTCATCGGGAGATGTCTCATCGGCCAAACAGAATCCGAGCAGCAAAATCCGATGAGTTTACGATGAGATTTGGATCAATTTACGAGCAGTGCAGTCCCGTGCTGATGAATTTAGGATCAATTTTGGATGAAAATACGATGTGATTTTGATCAATACGCGAGCAGTGCTGTTCCGTGGCGATGAATTTAGGATGAAAATACGATATGATTTAGATCAATATACGAGCAGTGTAGCTCGTGGCGATGAATTAAGGATCAATTTTGGATAAAAATACGATGAGAGTTGGATCAATATACGAGCAGTGTAGTTCCGTGGCGATAAATTTTGGATCAAAATACGATGAGAGTTGGATCAATATACGCGCAGTTTAGTTCCGTGGCGATGAATTTTGGAACCTTTTTTTTTATTTCCCCCAACCAGGTGCGACTGGCCAACTCCAGCATCGAACCCGGGTTATCGGCGCGGAAAGCCAACGCTCTACCACCACGCCACCAAGTCTACGATTAATGAGACCAACACTGCATATTTAACAAAAATTTGAGATTGGGAAAATTTTCATCAGAAAATTTGATCATTACGACCTCTTTCCGATGAAATCTGTAGCTTGGCATATTTTCATCGGGAAATTTGATTGGAAGTATATAGTTTTCCGATGAAACATAGCTCGGTTAATTTTCATCGGGAAATTTGATCGGAAGGATATCGTTTTTCGATGGAATATAGCTCGGCTAATTTTCATCGGGAAACTTGATCGGAAGGATATCGTTTTCCGATGAAATATAGCTCGGCTAATTTTCATCGGGAAAGTTGATCGGAAGGATATCGCTTTCCGATGAAAAGTAGCTCATCGAAAACCGTGCTCGGATACTGATCGGAACGATGTCATCGTGCGTTACGGGATCAGTTTACGAGGAGTTAGTTCATCGGCCGAGCAAAATCAGATGAGTTGATGCTACTTGGGGTGGAACTCGCGTATTTAATATGAGATGCGTTCTGCGAGTAGAAAGAGTCGGGAACCATTGTTTCAAATGAAAGAAGCTTCAGAAAAAAATCATTGGCTGGTTTTACACGCACACGCACACACACACACACACACACACACACACACACACAAAGCTGCTATGTGATTGAATAAAACAGGTAATTTTAATTGAAATGTCAAAATTCAGACAGATATTAGTTTACAAGAAAAAATACGCAATGTTCTTCGAACCATAGTTTTCATATTATTTCCTTAAACTAGAAAAGAAAAGATTTCAAGTACAAAATAAGGACATGGAAAATATAGGATACTAAAAGTTCTATGCATGCACTTTCACTAAATAGGATACAATTTAAAAAATCATTGTCTAAGAGCCATCATTTATATTCAAAAATACAAAAAGTTTTTTTTTTCCATTAAAATTAAACATTCAAAATAAAGAGGAAAAACGTAATTATTCAAAAAGAAGAAAAAACCTTTTGCGTGATAAAGCATTTAAAAACAGTCTCTATACAAAAAATAATTTCTTTAATCGACTTTTTCTAAATTAGCTTTATAAAAAGTAATATTTACTAACAGGTGAGTTTTGCTTTCATTTAAATGAAGTGAATAATCGGTGTGGTGGGGGGAGGGGGGGGAATAAGAAAAAAAAAAAAAACCTAATTGTTTTGTCAAGGTATGTAAATGATTATTAAGCAAACATTATCCCGTTTTTTACCGAATTTTTTTAAAGGTAAGTTCATAGTTCTTTGTTTCCAGAATTTAAAAAAAAAAAAAAAGCAAATATTGAATTTATCTCATTTTCCGGAACAAAACCATTTGCTTAAAAAATACTTTTTATACTTTTTATTTATCTAATATTGTAGAAAGAAAGAAAAAAACTGTCTTTTGAATGACGAAGCTTTTATTAAATACTAACTGTTACATTAAATATTTTCAGGAGTATTCATACCGAATATTCTGTAAGGTTTAAAAATACTCTGGTTTTAATTAATTTTAGATAGTGAATCTTTTACAATGTGGAAGATAAAAAAAAAGAACCTTGCATACCTTAGTATTTTTATACTTTCAACACATCGAAAAAAGAAGTAAATTATTGCAATTTAAAATCTTATTACAAATGTTACTTTGTGTTTAAATATCAACGCTATGTAAAAATAACATTTGCTGGAAAAAGATTGAGAAAGACTAGATAATGCCCATCCTACAAAAGAAAGCACAATTTTGTTGGACTTAAATAAATCACTTAAATCATAAAACTTTTATTATTTGGCAACAACGTGTTAAAAATTGTAGTGAGATAGCAAATATGATTATGTATTTTCAAAAAGAGTTAGTTTAGTTATAATTGATGTTGAATAAAGACGACGAGTTAGTAATGCGATGTTTCATTTCGTTAAACGGTTTTAAACAAATACGAAAATAATAAATTAGCTAACAACTTTGTCCCACACGTGATAGCAAATATATTTTATTTAAAAATGAGAATTTGAAAATGCAATGAACAAAATGCTGGTACTTTTGAAATATCAAATGGTATGAAAAATCAGACTTGCCCGCTCAGCCGGGTTGAATGCTCTAGTTATTAGTTTTCATAATTATACCCGTAAAATGCACCGGTAATTATTTGCTCAGAGGTAGTGGTTTACAAAGAAGTGTCTGGAATAACGTACAGTAATTTACTAGTGATTTCTACTAGAGATGGTGCGAAGCGGGCTTTGGCCGAAGCGCCGAATACCAAAACTCTGTCTGATGCACATATTAAAATTTTAGCATTAAACGAGTTATAAGTTTATGTCATGTGATACTATCCCAAGTAGCATCAACTCATCGGATTTTGCTCGGCCGATCAACAAACTCCGCGTAAACTGATCCTGTAACGCACGATGACATCGTTCCGATCAGTATCCGAGCACGGTTTTCGATGAGCTACTTTTCATCGGAAATCGATATCCTTCCGATCAACTTTCCCGATGAAAATAAGATGAGCTATATTCCATCGGAAAACGATATCCTTCCGATCAATTTCCGATCAAGTATCCGATGAAATTCCTCGGCACGGGACTGTTCTGCTCGTAAATTGCTCCAAATCTCATCGTATTCTCATCGGATTTTGCTGCTCGGATTCTGCTCGGCCGATGAGACATATTGGATCATCGGCCGATGAGAATTTCATCGGGTTTCGATGAATGGCCGATCATCGGCCGATGAGATGATGCTGCTAGGGATACTCCATATGTTTCTATAGGGCAATTCCACGGTAACTTACGTTACATTTTGACCAACTCTTATGCAGTTAGCTCCTTAGTACAGACAAATATTGTTATAAAAACCTTATACAAAAGCATTCAGTGAAAATGCCAGTCAAAAGCAAAATTAAAATGCAAAAATATTCGATGCACTTAAATTTTACAAAATTTAGCAGTCAAAAATAAGGCAGTAACTTACGTTACACAAAAAGGGAACGGCATAATATGAAAATTGGTTCTAAGGAAAATTTCTGCTCTATTACAGCTGTTTTCTTATTTGAAGTATAATTTATCAGTTTCTTATAATATTTAGGAATTAATATTCATAAATTTCAAATTTTATTTAAAAAATTGAATTTTATGAGAATTTTTAACTGGGTAACTTACGTTACAGTAACTTACGTTACAAAATTCACTTACAAGCATATATTTATTACAAAAACTAATGAATGAAAATTACAGCTTAGTTTAGATCAAAATACTGAAAATTAACAATTATGAGTTAAATTTACAGAAATTTAATGCCAAACTCAATGATCAATCAAAAATATTACAAAACATAAGACTTTTAAATGCATACTGGCCGCTGGTATTAACAAGTTCAGGTAATTCTATTTTCGAATCATGCTTTCTCTTATAATAAATTTCCTCTGTCGTTTCTGGCCATTTCTGATTGGTTCCAACAGCAGCCATTACTTTTACTTTAAACTCGATTTCTTCAATAATCGTCACAACTCAAGGATACAATGTATTTTCGTACTTCACCACACACCAGTCACCAGCTTTTATCTCTGTTTTTTCTTCTTGTTCCTTAAAATACAACTAAACGAAACCCTACATTTTGTTCATTTCTGGTTCTTAAATGGTCATTGTGAATGTGCGGATCTTCAGAATTTTTTTTGATACATTTTGCTTTTTCTAACATATTTCAATACCATCAAGAGTGACTTTTATTTATGAATCTGTAATATCCACATGACTTTTCTCATAACCCTTCTACAGCGCATCTTTACTGCAGAGTTCAGTGGCATTTTAATGCAAGACAAAATACAGGGTGTCCACTACCAATCGTGGACCAATAGCTAATTTCTAAACCGTTAGAGATAAGCATACAGTTTATTTAGGAAAAAATCTCCAAATTACGAAAGGAACTTTGGGTCTATTCAATGTTTTTCAAAAAATCAAATTTTGAAAGAGTTACGAAATTTAAATTTTTATACAGCCCCGCAGTCCTATCAATCATATTTAGTAAAACATTCTTGACACTGTAACGTTTAAAACTAAACAAAATCACTCTTCTACCACAAAAATTGACCGAGTTATGACGTTTTGAAAAATCAAGATTTTGAAGGATTTCGCATACGGTCCCTAAAGCGATCTCTCGATGACGTCATGAAACAATGCAAAATCTTGATTTTTCAAAACGTCATAACTCGGTCAATTTTTGTGGTAGATGAGTGATTTTTTTTTAGTTTTAAACGTTGCAGTGTCAAGAATGTTTTACTAAATATGATTGATAGGACTGAGGGGCTGTATAAAAATTTAAATTTCGTAACTCTTTCAAAATTTGATTTTTTGAAAAACATTGAATAGACCCAAAATTCCTTTCGTAATTTGGAGATTTTTTCTTAAATAAACTATATGCGTATCTCTAATGGTTTAGAAATTAGCTATTGGTCCACGATTGGAGTGGACACCCTGTATATTTCAATTGAAAGAGATAAACTATTGAAATATTTGTTTTTTCCAAAACATATTTGATAACTTTAAATCGTAACAGAAGTCATTTTTGAATAATTCATAGTACATTACCTGCTAAATATTCTGAATGCAGTGATATTGTTTAAAGAGAATTAATATCTTAATAGCTAAAAAGAAGCATGTAATTTATAATAAAGGTGTATTGTAATCTCATTATAAGACAGACATTTTAAGAAATATAAGTAATCTAAATTAAGTAAATACAGTAGTACAATTAAAAGAATTATTGAATAAATTACTTCTATTAACCACATAGGTTTTATTTACAATTTACTTTATTTCGAAACACAAGTATTGAAGTTCTACTATGGTAACTTACGTTATCTGCATATGTGGGTAACTTACGTTACACGTTTTGATTGTAGCACAAAAAATTAAATAAACAATATTCAAAAGAAAAGTACTGTTATTTGCTTAGTACACATCTATAAGATAGAAAATATAACATAGTTAACATTGTATTGCCCTTTCTTTATTTGCTGTAAAAACTTTAACATGTTTTTGGTAACTTACGTTACATAGAACAGTGCCTTTTTTGAAATTGACATAAATCACTTAATTAAATTGAAAACACTTGTTTCATCAATTGACAATATTAATTTAAAGTGTAATAAACAACAATCTTCCTATGTCACATTTATCTAATGGAAAAAATTGAAACTTATCAATGTTGAAAGTTTGACCATTTGCTTCACTGAAAATAAAATACTCTAATACCAACTTCAAAGTATTGCCGAAATTAAAAAACTACATTCCTAACAAAAATTGTTATAAATAAGAAACTTCTAACATTTTTAAACCAAAAAATATGCAGAACACTTACATTGCGCGAGTTTAAATTTTTCAACGCTTTTCCACACTTGCATGGAATTGCCCTATAGTGTTACACAACAGTTTCAGCTTAATGTATCAGATTTAAATTTTTCTCACTGATTTAAAAAATTTTAAATCTTAATACAGAAACGGGGTAGAAGCAAGTAAAAAATATATTTTGATTGTAATTTCGAAAAATTTCACGTGACGTTCAATCGGAATAAGCGACAACATACACTTTAAAAGCAAGAACATGGAACGTAAACTACCCATTTTCAAGCTTACAATAATGCATGAAGTTCGCGCGCCAAGTATATTTTATCAATTTTTCCCGAAATTCTTACGGAGCTTATAACTCACAGAAGGGTGATGATTAAAGACTCCCATCCCGAAAATTATTCGGAAACCGATTATTCGGAGGAAAGGTGCGCCTCTGGGGTGATCGATGAAAGCAATAATACTTTCTGTCTGATGGAATATTCTCTTATCTTGTCTCGCCAGTACAACTCTGCATTTATTGGGGGGACTCATAACTCTTAACAACTCCGCGAAAACTGTCAAAAATTATGTATCGCCAATGCTCTAGTGTTCTTCGATGGAAATTGAAAACAAGTTTTTATCCTTATTTGAAACACGTTTGGAGTTTGTGATAAAAAAATATTATTATTTTTTGATATCATCATAATTTAAAAGAGCGATATATATTTTTTGCTGAAACAGGAAGTTATGGCCAAGATTTAATGTTGTTGGTTGATACTATAACTATACTACTTCTATCATATAATCTAAATACCGCGTTATACCCTTATGGTATTTTTTTTTAAATCAATTCTTAACGATATAACTAATACTCTGGAAATTTTGCTTTTAGATGAAGTTTTGTCATTTTAGCTCACCTATACAGGTATTGTTCATGAAAAAATCGCAATTAAAAAAAAAAAAGTTATGAAAAAAATGTGATATTTACTGAATTCAAGTCTTAAAAAAGTAATTAATGAACCATAACCGCACAAGATTCGTGTCCATGATGACAAAAATTGTTGATAATATTAAAAACAACGAGTTAAATTAATTCTCGTCACCATAGTAATTTTAAAAATGAAAAAAAAAAAAACATCAACAACTTTCACGTGATAAGAATAAGCAATCATGATTGCTCTAAAAATAGTTTCTCAAATATAGAAAGAGAAACATTTCTTTTAAAAACTTTGAAAGAAAAAGCCCAAAATTTTTTCGTAAAGAAGATAGTGAATAGGACACTTTTTAGATTTTTTATTAACGTTGCCTTTTGCAGCCTTCTCTTCTTTCTCTATTTGAAAACCGCTAGGAAGATCTGAATCCAACGAGCATATCTCCGAAAAAGCAGGAACGTCATGATTAATAAATACAATTCTGGAGAATCATATAGATCGCTTTCATTGTTCATTAAAATATTTCCTTTTGTTTACCAGCTCTGTAACACAACAAAAGAAAGTCATTGCAACAATACTGATGTCAAGCTGAAGCCCTTCTGCTTTTTTGAATTAATGCAGTGCTTCATTTCCATATTTAATTATAGAACTTCGAGTTCATTAATTGTGACGCCAGTTTTTTAAAGCTTTTGAATGTAAATGAATGCATCGTGCGATACAGAAACTTTCTGCTGCAATTTTCGAATAAGGATTCTTCGTATTTTTTTTCCTCCTCTATGAATATCATTGTAATCAAAATGACAATAATCCAAAATTCTTTGGTGAAACCAAAGTTAAAAATTTTGAGAAGTAAGAATAACTTAAGATACTGTCTTTAAGGCAATCGCACTAATTTGCACTCATATAATACATTAATGAATTAAATTTTACAGATAGATTCATTTCCGTGTTTATACTTGTTATTGAAATGTATCATAAGTATGTTTGATTTTAGATGTATGAACGTTAGGCTGAGAGGAACATTAACAGTTGATGATTTTATACTTTTCTAAATTGGCGGGAAAAGAAGATCGGTTAATTTGCGTCATGCTTGATTTTAATGCTTTAATTTTACCTTTTAAAGGAAGTTAACGTTTATTTTTTTCTTTTCTAACAAAAGTAAGAGAAAAATAACTCTAAGTGAAAATTTAAGCCTCATTTATTTTTGTTATCAGTTCTAACAAAGAATACGCTTTTGCCATCTTAGTAATATGGGTCTCTAATAAGGCCAACTACGGACACATATTACCTCAATTCATTTCAATATAATAACATATTTGACATTATATGATAAAATCTTTGAAAGGGGGGGGGGCAGAGGAACCGACCGACAGGCTAACCAACCGACAGACAGCGAAACAGACAGATAAGCACACGTTTTCTCATCTCCAAACCCCTCTTTCTGATTTTTAATTTTTTTGATATAGTTCTTTCATTTATTTTTGACTTTTTGTGTGTATTTTGCGATTATTTAATGATGCATTAAGCCATTTTTTTTTCATCTTTATTTTAATTAAGAGGAAATTGGCTAAAATGTAGATAAACATATTACAAAAACATAGCGTAGGGCTGTTTAAGCAAAGGTGGTCAAATCATAGAGTTGTCGTAAAAAGTCATAGAGTTGTCGCATCTTAGAATTTCAATAGCGGTATTCATTCTATCTCAGACAGCACTGGTACCTGTTATCTAACACTGCTATCTAACTACCTGCTATCTAACAGGCAGCAATGTTCTTCAGAAAAAAACTTCAAGTCGCTAAAACCCTAAGGTTGGACCACTTATGCTTAACTAGCCGTATGCCACTGTGTTTGTAATACACTACTCAAAACAACTAGGGGAGCAAGCAAAAACGTGAAGAAAACCGTGCAAGGCAGTCATTGATTGGCATACAATGGATAGTACATGTGTATCAATGCGCAATACATAAAAAAACCTTAAAACTTTTTAATTAATCTTTAATTCTTAGAAAATGTGGAAAAAACACGAAAAGGTGATTTTGTGCAACATTTTGGTTACTTGTAAAAGATAAAAAAATGGTACTGTTTAGACATGATGAATGAGCTTTAATAAGGCGTGTGGTCTCCTAAGACTTCTGCAAACCTGTTTGGCATGGATGCGATAAGGTCATGGGTCTGTGTTTGAGAAATACTGTTATACTCTTCAAGAAGTGCAATCTCCAAGTCTCGGACAGTAACAGGCGACCTTGGTCGCGCAGCAATGCATCGTCCAAGCATGTCCCAAACATGATTGATTATATTCAGGTCAGTAGAGCACACTGGCCCTTCCATGCGCTGTATTTTTCAGTTTCAAGCATGTTCTCTACCAGACGAACTCTTTGTAGTCGAGCATTATCGTCTTGCAAAACAAAGGAATCTCCAATAGCTACAGCGTAAGAGATGACATGAGGTCTCAGTATCTCGTTTGCATACCTTCGGCCCGTCAAAGTGCCATTTCAAATGATATGCAGGTCCGTACGTCCGCTTGTGCTGATTCCACCCCATACCATCCAACCAGCTCGTCTGTATTGTGACCTTTCACGAACGAATGCGGGGTTATTTCGAGTGCCCCTGTCCCTCCATACCAGAACACGTCCGGTGTTATTCTCCCAGACTGAATCGAAGCTCGTCTGTAACCAGCACTTGGCTCCAATCATGTTTCTCCCAATCTCGATGTTCAACTGCGTCATTTACTTTAATTTGTTCATAAAGTTATCTTCTTCCGTTTCCTGGTAGGCTTTAAATTATGGATTTAAATTATGGATTCATTTTATGTTACTTATTGTTATACATCTTTGCGTAATTTTGTTAAAACCATGTGCCCCCCTAATTGTTTTGAGCAGTGTATTTTCAGCTACACTCTTATGGATAACTTATGAGAAAACTTGATGAAGGTAGTTAATTTAAGTCGGATCTCAGACTACTACTAAGAAAAAAAATCTAAATAACCCAGTAAAAGAATAATGTAGATGCGGAAATTAGAATGTCATTTTTTACTAAAACGATGAAGCACTTAAAAAAATTCAATGAAATTTAACCTAGGGCAACTTTGCGCGCGTTTTATTAGACTTAAAAAGTTCACTAACATTTGCCTCCCCCCCCCCTTTGCCTTTCTTCGCCTCAAATGTCTACATGCAAATCAGAAAATTTTCTGAGAAATTTTTAAAAGAAAGA
>JAXGGA010013340.1:0-35587 GCA_038373865.1 Uloborus plumipes | reverse complement strand
GAAAAACAAAAGTTTTTTTTTTTTTTTTGAAAAATCATAGCCTTCCAAGGTTTTTGATCCTGAAACCCAGGTTTTTTGAGCTTTTGATGAAAAACCCAGCTATATCGGATGTTTTCATAAAATAATTTTGATCTCTATATCTAATCAGATTTGGTATTCAGATTAGTAGATATTAAGATTAAATAGGTTCTACTGCATGTAGTTTTTAATCATGCTTGTATTTTTACTTAAATATATTGTAAAAAATGTCAAAATTAAAAAATCAACAAATTAGAATAAAAAATTAATTTTTATACGAAATATTATGGAAATTCTTTTTTTTCTTTTTAAACATGGCCATTTAAGAAGGAAACGTATACTGTATACCTTTATTCAGAAACAAATTTTGTGAGTAATGTTTTGAAAAAAGTGCTCCTTGCAATCCCGAAATACATTGTGTAGTAATCTATGTTTTGCAGTTTTCTCATACCATATAACTAAGTTCTAAGAAAAAGCATAAACCAGAAACATGAATAATATCAAGTATTTTTAAATTCAAAGGCTCGAGAAGTTGTAAACAAAGACTTGAATGAAAAGTAAATAAGCCGATAATAGTACATAAATAAATGAACTAAGACAAATAATAATACTTATAATAAATAATTACAAAACAAGCTAATCTGGAATAACACAAGTCAAAATAACTTCCAATTGATAAAAAATATTAAAATATTTACAATGTGTTACAAGATTTGAAATACATGAGAAGCAAATTACGTTAAATGTTGCTATGTTTCCGAACTGATTGCCTAAAAAATAAAATATTTATAAAATACAAAAAGATTGAAATCTCAAGCACGAGAAGCAATTTTTCTAAGTCTAAATAAATTCAATGTTGTCATAATTCTGAAAATAAATTGTCTTTAGAATTTATTGAAATCAAACAAAATAAGCTAATCTGAGGTAGGATTTAAAAAATAATTTCCAATTGTCTAAAACAGCAAAATATTTGCAAGATGCAAAAGGACTGAAATCTGAAATACGGGAGACAAGTTTTTGCGACAATGCAAATCGAACACATGTTCGGAAAATTACACTGATAGATTTTTTTATTAATTTAAGCACAATTCAATGATTTTTAAAAAAAATCAAGCAAAGAAACTTTTTCAAGGTTTGAAAACTCTGTCAAGCACTATTTTTTATAGGAAATATAGAACGACTTTGATCCCTGCAAGGCAGAAAAAAAGGGAAAAATTTCTCTGAAGTATCTCAAATATAGGATTCTATCACAAATATAGGATTATCTTTCTAAATATAGGAATTATAGGAAATATAGTACGGTTTTTGACCTTTTTTGAAAAATATAGGATTTATAGGAAATATAGGACGACTTTGATCCCTGTAATCTGCATGTATACGTATCTCTTCAGTAAATTGTGACGGGTGCAGAAATCTTTCAATATTTCCAAAAATTCTCAGATATGTTGCTGAAAGTATGAGGATTTAATAAAAAAATACTTGAAATTTATATAATATAATTTTGTTTGAATAAAATTTGAATAAACTACGACAAGCATTTTTTTTCTTGTGCAAAACATGAGTTTACTTAAGTGGCATTTCACGAAAAGGCGGAGGTCCTATTCAATAATGGAAGCATTCGAAATGAGTCTGAAGGTGTGTTCTATCATTGCAAAGAATAAAATTAGTGGTTTTTTTCGTTTTCTTGTTGCTGTTGCACAATGTACACATTTCAGTATCAAAATTTTTGAAAAAAAGTTCTAGTCATTTTCCTAACCTAAATTTCACTGAAAAGCAAACATACCTTTATTTTTAAGTGTATTTACAGCCCTATTATGCTGCTTAAAAATCATCTTAATCCCTTATTAAGCAGAAAGAAAAGTGAGAAATAATTTATGACTCCCAAATTCAGTTGTTAAGTTCAGCAAAATATCAGATGTAGAAAAAAGATGCGCAAAATATGAATTCACTTTAGTAGCTTTTTATGAAGAGACGGAGGTCATATTCAATATTAGAAGCATTCGAAATAAAAATAAAGGTGCGTTCTATCATTGCAAAGAACAGAATTAGTGGCTTTTTTTTTTTTTTGCTATTGCACAATATATACATTTCAGTACCAACATTTTTGAAAAAAGTTCTAGTCATTTCCTAACTTAATTTTCAATATTTTTTGTGTAAAAGAAGCATATCTCATGCTTTTGTAGCATAAAAACGTATTATATATATTTTTAATGATTTATAATTATATTGAATGTGCGAATAAGAGATAGGATAGCACAATCTTTGAAGAAAAAATAACAATGAAAAATATGAGTTTCCGAATATTATCGGATTGTTTGTCTTTGAAGTGTTTGTGTGATCCGGTTTTCAGCAAATTTAAGGAATATTCTGTTTGATATTTTAACGCTCGACATTCCTTGCATTTCCGACGTCGCACAGTACTTGTTGAAGTCACGTTATCATGAAATATTCGGAATACTTAATTTGTACATATTGAATCTCCTTTTGAAGAGAATAGTAACATCTTCCAGAATCTTATGTTACGGAGCGTTTGACGTAGTTATTTCCTCTAACATCTTACCATTTCTTGGTTATAGTAAAGATAATAGTCCTTTCTTAGGTAAAAGATAGTCTTGTTTCAAATCCAGCATAGTCACTTACTTGAAAATTTTCAATTTTTTTCTTTTAAACTCCAATAGCAAGTGTCGAAAGCTGTATTTGATCTTAACTGGATGCTGAAATTTCTAGTTTATTTTTATTGAATTATGTCTGTCCGGGGTTCTAGCTTTTTAATTATCTTCTATTATTATTTATCAGCGCAAACCAACCTTCCTGATAAGCGAATCCAATGAAAAACAAACAAACCAAAATAGAAAACCCACTCACATTCTTTATCCCTCTTATCACTATGACCCATATTTTGATAAAATAAGAAGAGACCTGATACATACGCAAATGCAAGGAAGGTTGAGCGTTAAAATATCAAACAGTATATTCCTTAAATTTTCTGAAAACAGGATCACACAAACACTTCAAAGACAAACAATCCGATAATATTCAGAAACTCACATTTTTAATTATTATTTTTACTTTAAAGATTGTGCTATCCTATCTCTTCTTCGCACATTCAATACAATTATAATTCATTAAAACAAAATATAATACGTTTTCATGCTACAAAAGCATGAGCAATGCTTCTTTTACGCAAAAAATATTGAAAATTTAGTTAGGAAAATGACTAGAACTTTTTTCAAAAATGTTGGTACTGAAATGTGTATATTGTGCAATAGCAACAAGAAAACGAAAAAAAGCTACTAATTTTATTCTTTGCAATGATAGAACACACCTTTAGGTTTATTTAGAATGCTTCTGTTATTGAATATGACCTCCGCCTCTTCATAAAAAGCTACTAAAGTAAATACATGTTTTGCACATCTTTTTTCTACATCTGATATTTTGCTGAACTTAACAACTGAATTTGGGAGTCATAAATTATTTCTCACTTTTCTTTCTGCTTAATAAGGGATTAAGATGATTTTTAAGAAGCATAATAGGGCTGTAAATACACTTAAAAATAAAGGTATATTTGCTTTTTAGTGAAATTTAGGTTAGGAAAATGACTAGAACTTTTTTTCAAAAATTTTGATACTGAAATGTGTATATTGTGCAACCGCAACGAGAAAACGAAAAAAACCACTAATTTTATTCTTTGCAATGATAGAACACACCTTCAGACTCATTTCGAATGCTTCTATTATTGAATAGGACCTCCGCCTTTTCGTGAAATGCCACTTAAGTAAACTCATGTTTTGCATAAGAAAAAAAATGCTTGTCGTAGTTTATTCAAATTTTATTCAAACAAAATTATGATACATAAATTTCAAGTATTTTTTTATTAAATCCTCATACTTTCAGCAACATATCTGAGAATTTTTGGAAATATTGAAAGATTTCTGCACCCGTTACAATTTACTGAAGAGATACGTATACATGCAGATTAGGCTTAGCGGTTGACAGAAAATGCAATTTTTTGAAAAGTTTGACGGCCTGTAAAACAAAAACCAGATCACATATGGGCAAAAGAATTCATATGGTTACTTACCGCCATAAAAATATTAAATACTCCAAGTTTTATCAAAATCCGAGGACATGGGTTACATGACCGGGTGAACTGACGTGGAATGACCCCACTGTAAGCTTTATTGCTGTTTAATTTTAAGCAATTTCAAACTAGGGTTGGGGTTTCTGACGAGATAAGTGGTTTGTATCTTCCAAAACTGTCCTAAGTCTTAAAATGTCCAAAAGTATGCTAAAGCTAAAGGGATCAAATATAATTAATATGTATTTACTGCAAAACTTGTAATGAATGAATACAAATATTAATTAGTGTAATTAATTAATATTTAATTATATTTTTCCCAGAAAAGTTAACACTAAAAAAATATTTTAAATAAAGTAAAATAATTTATTTTACATTTTTTCAGTTGCAACATTGTCATTTAGTGCATTTAATTTAATTAAAGTACTATATTTTGAGCACCCTCATTTGTATATCTTTGTAGAAATTATGGCTACTGCACTAATGAGAACTAATTGAAATTTTCAATGGAGAATTGTGATTTCTATATAACTATATTAGAATCAGAATTTTTAGCTAAATATATTTTTAAATACATATTTGAATGTTCATTTTCAATAAAATTTATTAAGTTGTAATCAATAAAATATTTCTTCAGCAGGTTTTTTTGTTTTTGATATTTGCTCACAAAATAAAATTTCACTAAAATTTAGTTCTAGACACTTTCAGATACAAGGGCTTTGGACAGGACAGTAAAAACCAGTTTCTACCATAGTGTCTGAAATCTTGCCAAACCTGTTTCAAATGAAATAACTTTGATTGGAAGATTACATTGCAATTGGGCTTTCAAAATTAGTCAATGCATCAAAAAACTTTCACTAAATAATTCATGCTTACTTATGCTATTTTTGTTGTTTATTTGAAAACATGTTTGTACATATTAATGCATTTAATCCATTCATAAACAAACACCTATAAAAAAGTTGTTGAATCATTAATACGTGTCGTTTTATATTTGGAGTGTTGAAAAATTTGGGTTAGTTATCAACAACTCAATGGATACATTTACCACAACATTATATTATCCTGATATTTAACTTAAAAATATCTTTTGCAACTTAGAGCTTATTTTTTTGAGTGATTTTTGAAATGTAATTGTGGTAAATCCAGAATTTTGTCGAAAGGGATGATTTCATTAAAATTTTATATTTCACTGAAGAGAAAAACTTTCTTTTTGTTTCCTTTAAACACATTTTATTATCCATTTTTTTTAAAAATATTTTTTTGAATTTTAGCTTCATCAAAAGCCAAATCAGAAATATTTAAGTCTCGTATGTTTTTCAGATTCTTAGTTATTTTTTTTAACTTAGAGCAAAGAGATATATTTTGTTATCAATATTAGAAAGAGAGAGACATCCTTTTTACTTCCTTTTACTTAGTAAAGGAAGTATTGTGATCACGAAAAAAATTTCACTCAAATTTCGGTCTAAATTTTGATTTTGCTCACCCCTGAATGAATGTTGAGCAGTTTTTTCGACCTTTCAGCACGTGCATATGTACCTACCAACATATAACCAGCCGAAAAATCTTTTTCAACCACCCCCGAGTAATTAACAAAAAGTTTTCTCGTGACGTCCAAACAACAGCCGAAAAATCAATTTCGACCACCCCCGAGTAAATTACGACGAGTTTTCTCGTGACGTCTGTATGTACGTATGTGCGGATGTATGTGCGTATGTGGCTCGCATAACTCAAAAACTATATGCCGTAGACACTTCTAGCTTGGTATGTAGGCTCTGAGGGGGGTCTAGTTGTGCACCTCCCCTTGTGATTGCATTCGAATGTTCCCAAAGTGGTCTTTTACCCCTTTTTTGGAGTAAATCAATGTTAATTTCAATACAGACTCAAGTAATATGAACTGGCGCCACTACTTGGCGACATTTCGCCAAGCTTTTGGTCGCCAAGTATTTGACGCCAACTTGGCGATATATCGCCAAGTTGGCGACAAATTTGGCGAAAAAAATTATTTTTTGAATTTGGGTTCAACTTGGCGCTATTGGCGATATTTTGCGAAAAATTCACTAAATGATATTAAAATCAGCAATATTTAGAAAAATAACCATTGTAAAATATTTTTTGCATTGTTTCGTGGTAGATTAGGGGAGTAAATATTTGAATTGTTACCTTGCTCACTCCAAGCACTTTTTTTAACACTTAAGGCAACTACTAAGAAATTTACACGTAAAAGGAAGTAGTGTGGGGTCCATACCAGATTTTTTCATCCTATGTTTTTAATTAAATATGACAAATACAAAACGCCCATAAAACTGAAAATTTACAATTTCTAAGGCACAGAATCCTAATTCCAAATTCTGATATAATACGATCCTGGTGCAATGAACCTGATCGAAAACTATTTTTACAAAATTATAAAAATATTTCTCACAATTTTACAAACCAGAACCCTACGTATCAAAGTTTGGACAGATCCTTGCTTTTTGTACATTAATAAAATTCCAACACTATTTCAGACTTTTAGTTTAGCCTCATATCTTGCGTACGTACAAGGCAGCATGAAAAATTTTTCTACACATAAAATCCAAGCAGAATATGTTAATTGCACCAGAAGTTTAGCTATGGAAATGTTCGTTCTTAAAATATTACTGAAGCAGAAAATTATGATTTGCTAAGAAAATATTTACTCTATCAACACGGACCAGATTGCCGAAAAGGTATTATTTTTTATGAAATTAATTTTCTGAATAAAAAAGTAAATAAAAAACAATCAAACTCCAACATAGACATACCACATTTTCTAAAGGATGAGCCCCAAACACTTTGAAGTTGTTTTGTGGTTTACCCGGAGTGACTACTAAAACCACAGCTTGTTGTCCTACTCTTATGGTATATTCATCAATTGTGGCTTTCAATTTCCTAAAAAGATAAGCATTCAAAACTTCAGGTTAATTAAAAAAGTAATGCAGCTAATATAAATTACTCAATGACAAAACAATGCCTGCTATTTTATTTTTCAGGAAAAAAAATTAGCATTAAAAAGCTTTCAATTTAACGATTCTTCATAATAGGTTATAAATATTAAATAAGGGGGAAAACTTATCTTACAGGAAGCTTTCTTCAAACAGATTAAATTATAAAATATATACTACCTAAAGAACTTAAATTTCATGTATTGTCAAACAAGCAAGCAAAAAAAAAAAAAAAAAAAAAGATTATTTTATATCCTTTGAAATACTCAATTCTATGAGCAAACATGCATTAAGACTTCTGAAGGTAAGATTGAAAAAAATCCTGCCCTCTCAGGCACTACCTTAATAACCTTGTTTGTTGCCGTTTACGTATTGAAGGATTGGTTTCAAATGAATGAGGTCGCTTTCGTTTTTTGGCAGTGGCGATTGCAGCAGCTGCGGCCATTCCAATAGGACCTGAAATAAAGTATCAAAATTAATTCACTTCAATTTAAAGTGAAGCATGGGGAGTCCGAGAAATATAACAGGGTTGCCACTCAATTCCGGGAGAATAATTCCCTATGTTTTCCCTGCATGAATATGCAGTATTTGAACAAGCGAACACTGGTATTCTTTGTGAATATTAATATCCTGGCACAGAAAAAAAACTAACTAAATAAAAACATAGGGGGAAAAGCATAAATCATTAAAACTGAAATCATAGAACGGATTGATGACTAATCTCGTACTCTCTAATTAAATTAGCGTAAGCTTTAAAAGGCATTTCAAACTAAGTAATAAATATTTTTTGCTTCTATAATACACAATTAAATACTTACTAATAAATAAATAGACTTAGTGAAAAAAAAAACTGTGAAGTAAAATTACTATTTATTTTATTTTATTTATTGTTTTTATTTTATTGATTTGCGCATAAATTTATTCAGTGGTAGTTTACATATTTTCAAATTCATTTTGGCAACTTGAACTTTTGAAAAAAAATAAAATTCCCTGCACTTTCCAGATTTCTGAAGAAATTTTCAAAATTCCCTGTTTTTCTGTTGATTTTTCAATTCCCTGTTTTTTCAGGTTTCCCTGGGGCGTGGTAACCCTGTATAAGCGTAACAATTATGATTGCACAAATCCAATTAGGTGGCACAACCCAATATTTATTAACCACAAATTACGAAAAAAGAAACAAAATTGATATTACGGTGCACTACTTTGTTGAAAACGTGTGATTTGGGCTGTTAAACTTTGAGGCGAGCTTTGTAAGTAATTTTTTGTTTCTTGTCACACATTTTGCTGAGTGATTTGGTTACTAATATTCATTTTTTTATAATTTTTATGAGTAACAAAATAAAAATTAACTTATATGAAATGAATAAATGCTTAGGTGCAAAAAAGGTACTTATTAATTTCATATTTCTTTTCATCCTTCTTCGATGACTTTTCATTCCAAAGCTCACACCGGGTCATTCCACGTCAAATCAACACAATTTTTGACAAAATTTTACCTCACCCCCTCAGATTTTGATGAAATTTGGTACAGAGGTAGTGTTTATATAGACATGTTAAAATCTAAAATTTTTTTTGAAAAATACGAAGGGGTTTTGAAGATACAGCGCTGTAAAAGTAACAAAAAGGGGTCAAAACACGTGAAAGACACAATTTTCAAAATGACCTAAAATTTTTTCTAATTGAGATAGAGACCTGAAACAAGTGCCATTTGACAGCATTTTTAAGGGCCTTTTGAATGATGTACAACATGATTTGGTCTAAAAAGAATTTGTTTCAATTAAATTTAATTTAAAATTTAAATTTCTCAAAATGCGCCGCCTCAATTTTTTTCAAATTTTTTTATAAAAATGCTTATACACTACTTAAATGGCTGTAAAAGTTTCAAGATGGGCTTATAATGGGTTCATGTTGAAAAAAATCATTGAATAAAGCAGTAATGGATCTACAGCACAATTTAGCATAATATAGCATGGTTTTAGCACTAAAAAAATATATATTTAAGGGATGAAATGGATTCAGTTTGATTAGCTAGTTAAATTTCAAGTAGCTGATTATTAGAGTTTCTGTTGTCACGTCTTTTCTTCTGAATTTTTCTAGGGGAATGGGGGGGGGGACTGCAATGACTACAGACAATGTAAATATGCCCAAAAATAGCAAAATTTATACCAATTTAAATGAAAATAGGTTGATTTCCCTATTCCCCCCCCTTTCATCATTTATTTATCTATTTACCTGTTGTCATGTCTCATTTTGAATTTTTCCGGGAAAATGGGGGGTCCACGGCTTTTGACTTAATGTTCATTCCAACCATAAACAGCAAAAACCGTACTTATTTAAATGGAAATAGGTTAAAATTTACCTATTCCAAGGATCCCCCCCCCCCCCCATTCTCTATCATTAGCTTTACGTTTTGGTGGGTGGTGCATACACAAATCGTGTGAGTTCCACTCTGACCTGCAAGTATACAATACTTTGGTCTCAGTTCAGCAATTTGCACAAAAGTATCTTAAAATTGTGATATTTATCTTTGTAAGATCTATATCTCTCTCTCTCATAGATCTTATAATCTTCATAAGCGTCCATCAAGTTAGAGAATCAACCGTTTGAATGTTTTTATATCCCCCTTTTTTGTTCGAACAGATATACAATCTTTCATTCCTAGTAATATTCTGCTAATTTCATCATTTTCACAGAACGCTTATGGTTTCTGCAATGTTAGGAGGCAGACTTTTTCTTCGTTTTTGATTAGGGTTAGTTAAGATACCTTTATCTTGTAAGAGTCTTTTTGATTTTCTTAGCACGTATTTAGGAGCGTTGAGAATTCTGGCATTATTTTTCATATACAACATGACTTTGGCAAGCAGGTAAGTATCATTGAATGTTAACATTAGAAGAATCAGCAAATTTAGTTTTTCAAATTATTTAAAACGGTTTCTTCAGCTGTTTGAGGCTCTCTCTCAGAATGTTTCAATATTAGTAAATAGTTTGCATTTCAATGCAGCATTGATCTTTTTCATATTACTTGCTGAATAACCTGTGTTTTCTGATTTCCTTTTGTCGATTGAAGATTCTCCCAATTCTTGTAGTGACACATTTAATGTTTCAACAATTTCCAACTTAGGAGCAAAATTTTGGATCACAACTTTCAGAACATAACTTTCTTCAATATTCTGGCCTGAGTCTTCATTTTTCTTTAAAAGAGAATTCTTTTCTACAAGTATGGCAGATTTTGGCATTTTCTGGAACTCCACTCAAATATTCTGTCATCCAGTCTGCAACATTGTGTAACTTCTTTTTGTCTCTTACCTGTGGTTATTCTTTTTAAATGGATTAAAGCACTGTCCAGTAAAGTATCTTTGATCAGCTATAGTTTAAATTTTAAATAATATGTACATTTTACCCTAGATTTACAAACACTTAATACTTAGACAGCTTTTAACATTAATCTTAGTATATACAAGATAAAAGAATTTGAAACTGAAATTTCAATTACCTTTGATTCACTTATGCACTAACAAAAACTCAGTATTACCACTATTTCTTCAACCTACTACAATAAGACAGACTTTGGGGCTGATCAGAATTCACACTGAGCTTGAAACAAGGAAGATGGCGATTTACAAAATATATCTTGACACCTTACATCTGCCAAATGTATCTTAATATATTGTAACGAGTCTGTAGCACCTTCAACTTTCTTCAAATGAGCATTCCAATCTTGAGGAAGTAACTATAAATTTATTTACAAGTATTTACACTATTTACAATATGAGCAGGAAACAATTGCTAAACATCCAGCAATTAGGTAGCAAACAGTACACTGTACTCTCAACACTAACTTAGCCCCACGTATCTAACGTGAACAGTAATTAAGCAATTACAAAAGCAAAACAAACATCCGCCCAAGCGAATAAAAACGAGTCACCATATCAAATCTGAAAAGAACTAACTGACTAAAAACTGTGTTCAAGGAGCTATTTATACAGGAAACGAATTCCCGACAACATTCTAGTAAAATCTGGAGTATTCTGTTTATTCATAACTTGAAATAATCCATTGAGAAAGTTCTAGCAATAAAAAGAAAAAAAACCACTCCGAGCGAAAAATGTCTTCACGCTTATCAAAGTTAGGGCAAGTGTAAAAACTACAAAGTGTTACAGGGCCGGTATACAGATGATAAAAGTGATATCTTCAGATACTTTTGCAACATGTCGCCAGATAAAGCCAAAACTAGTAAAAATGATGCAAAGCAGGAAAAACAACTATTTACAAGATTTGTAACAATATATAGTTTTATTCCTTCTTGCTTGGTCATACCTAATGGAGCATTATCTAGATGTGGTAACAAATTTTTATTACATTTTTCATCCTTCTTTTGCAATCATGAGATCATCTTAATGACTACTGAATTACTTACAAGCATTTTAATTTTTTAATAGTAAGTTACCATTCAAATAATTGATAACTGGATTTAATATAGTTACATTTTTAAAAATGATGAGTAAGCATACATCAAGATGAATTTCCTTAGATTTATTTATATTAACAAAATTAAAAATACGAAAAATTCCTAGAACAAAATATTTTTCTGTCTAAATTTTTCCATTAATTATTTCAAAGAATAAAATAATAACAGACTGAAAATATAAGATTACTAGATTTGCAAGCTATTACCTACATTTGAATCGTTTATTTCGAAAAGGTAACATCTCTATTTTGATCTCCTCTGTCTCTTTAGAAAATTAAGCAGCGCACGGTTATATTTTTGAATGTCATAATCAATGGTTATTTGGTAAATTATTGCAGTAATTGTGTACTTAACTAAAGGCATTTTTTCATTGATTATGACATTCAAAAATATAACCGTGCGCTGTTTAATTTTCTAAAGAGACAGAGGAGATCAAAATAGAGATGTTACCTTTTCGAAATAAACAATTCATTTATGAGTACTCTTCAACATGCAGACCCGCCATTTAGGAAAGAGGGGGGGGGGGGGGAATATTGAAATTAACCTATTTCCATTTAAATGAGTACGGTTTTTGCAGTTTTGGGGTGGAATTGTCATTGAGTCTGTAGTCGTTGCACCCCCCCCCCCCCACCCCATTCCACTGGAAAATTCAAAATGAAAGAAATGATAACAGGTAAACAGATGAATTAATTATGATATTTGGCTCTCCCTGAAATAGGGATACCAACCTATTTTCGTTTAAGTGGGTATAATTTTTGCTGGTTTTGGGTGTATTTACATTGTTTGTAGTCGTTGCCCCCGCCCTTCCCCTGGAAAAATTCAAAAAGAAAGACCTGACAACAGGTAAATAAATAAAATTAAATTAATTGCAAATACTATTGAAATCAGCTACTTGAAATGTAACTAGCTAATCAATCTGAATCCATTTCATCCCTTAAATATATATTTTTTTAGTGCTAAAACCATGCTATATTATGCTAAATTGTGCTGTAGATCCATTACTGCTTTATTCAATGATTTTTTTCAACATGAACCCATTGTAAGCCCATCTTGAAACTTTTACAGCCATTTGAGTAGTGTATAAGCATTTTTATAAAAAATTTTGAAAAAAATTGAGGCGGCGCATTTTGAGAAATTTAAATTTTAATTCAAATTTAATTGAAACAAATTCTTTTTAGACCGAATCATGTTGTATACCATTCAAAAGGCCCTTAAAAATGCTGTCAAATGGCACTTGTTTCAGGTCTCTATCTCAATTAGAAAAAAATTTAGGTCATTTTGAAAATTGTGTCTTTCACGTGTTTTGACCCCTTTTTGTTACTTTTACAGCGCTGTATCTTCAAAACCCCTTCGTATTTTTCAAAAAAAATTTTAGATTTTAACATGTCTATATGAACACTACCTCTGTACTAAATTTCATCAAAATCTGAGGGGGTGAGGTCTGAGCCCTGTGTTGAGTTGACATGGAATGACCCCACTTAGTTTGCATTGAAAAGGGGTTCCTTGAATCAAAACACCTGTCTGCTGTCTGTTTGCTAATTTGTGCTTGATATATGTTTAAAGTATAGTTTTAAAAAGTAAAACAAATGCTTTTGAAGCAATATGATCCAAAATAAATATCTTTGCTTGAAATAAATAATAAAATTAGACTAGATAATTAGTTTCAATGCAAAAAAAAAAAGTACTAGGTCATCTTGTTGCTTTCTGTTGAACATCATATTAGAAATCAAAAATTGCTAATTTTTTAGTTAATATTGCTACAAAAGCATGTTCTTCAGTTTTCGTAACTATAACTTAACTCCTCATTAAACCAAACTCTTTCATTTTGAGGATCATGACAAGCACTTGATTAAATTAGTGAGATCAGAAACTGATCGAGACCATTTGAAATCCCAGAAATCAATCTATCTTGGATCGTTACAACCAGATCTAGCTATAGTCGAGCCCCTTAATGGAATAGCCAATTTTACATGATAAATTACTCCAATAAGTTGGATATTCCATCATTCAGGATAAAAATGACGAATTGCAACGGTTTGGTACATTAAACGGGATGTTCTTTTAACAGATATTTCAATAAGGGGCTCAACTAGATTGATACATGGGTGCAAGTAAGGCCATGCTTCCAAGACGAAAAATATTTGAGACCCCCCCCCCCCATGCATACCCAAGAAAATAAACCAAATAAAGTACATATATTGTTTAATAAATTGTCTAAACTGGGGGGGGGGGGGGCTTAATTTTACTTTAAGCAGCAAGATCATAGTTTTAAGTATAGTAAAAGAGGGGGGGGGGGGGAGATTTGTCGAGACTTTAGTTCAAAAAACCTATTTTCAGATGATGTTTAGTTATATTAGGATAAGGTGGGGCAATTTTTGACGAGGTTAGAGGAGGAGGCACAAAAAATGAAGTCCTAAAAACGAAATTGTAGGTCATATTTGATGAAGTTAAGGGAAGAGAATGGATGGAGTCTAAGAGAATCAACACCGACAAAGGAATTATGGCATTGCAGTTTGTTTATTCGGAAAGAGAAAGAAAGGCTTCGATACAAATAGTTTTGTATTGGAATAATGATTAAAATGTACTTTTAAGAAATCTGATTTTATATTTCCTTCAGTTTTGTTTTCGTTGGAAGTAAATATTGAAGGAATGAGATCAATTTTTTTTCCGTCCCATGGTCCGTCTGGGCGATTTTGTCAAGACGAAAATCCGTCCTGAGACGGAAGGTCTTGCATCCATGGATTGATAATACCAAAGGATTGATCCGAGTTACATATTTTTTTAATCCATTTTTATACTATTTAATGAAATCTAATTTTGTTTATGCTGTTTTCATACATTAATTTGCAGGTCTCTTTGTGTGAAACTATAAGTGCACTTACCAGCTGCAGCAAGTTGTGCAGTAACGTCTGCAACATTAGATGAACTAAGAAGATCAGCATCTTCAAAACTAGGACTATCTAATGATGAAGATGGATCACTCATATCATCAGGGATGATAGAGTGATTAACGGTGGACGTCACATCTGCAGTTATTTCAGAGCCAGTGCTCATCCTGTGAAAATAAGGTATCACTTGTTTATATATAATAATCAGGTTTCAAAAAAATATATCTTTACTCAGCACGAATAACAGTCGTTAAATAGTAAATGTATCATCAAATCAGTTGTTCCTTCTCTTATGTTGTAAAAATAATATTCAGACTTAACATCAATGTATACTTACTTACATATCTAAATACACACTTAATGGAAAAATTTATACTTTACATGGAGCTAAGGGGTAGCATATAATAAAATACACCTAAAAATCTTTCAAAATACTTGAAATCTTTCCAGATTTATTAAAAATATTGGATGGCACTAAAGCCTGGAAGTAAAACAAGGAGGAAAACGGTATTTACCTTTTTGACCAAAAAATTAACCAAATGCGTTATACGACCTACGACGCCAACGAAGGCGATAAGTATTTCCGGATGGCACCCCGGACAAAACGCAATGTCTGTGATGTCATGGGCTTGCGGTGCATCGTGGATCCTGCCGTGATGCTCTGTGAGTATGGTAACCCTGAGTGAATTCTGAGTGAAACACAGTTTGAAATTCTTCTTTTCTCAGGTGGGCGTTCGTGTGGAAGGTAGGTGAAGTTATGTTCTGCTCTTAGGGAGATTTTGAAGGAATTTAAACTTGAATACTCTAAAATAAAGTTTCCGATGAAACTGTAGCTAACTTTCCGAAGCTTTATTTTAGAGTATTAAAGTCTCAAATTGTTTGTTTAGGTTTTTTTTTGTCTCATATACATCGTACCAATTATGAGTTCGGTGTGTAGCGTTGTTGAAAAATATCAGTTGAAACTGTTAAATGAGTCGTCTTTTATTTTTTCTAGCTCTCGCCCAACTTACGGTCGTACCGGGGTGCCAAATCGTTTGTTTATTTTTAAATTAATTGAGAACAAAGAGGTATTTCTGGAATTTTTAAGGGAAGTAGGGTTATTGAAAAGTGAAATTATTTGTACTCGATGCAGTTCGTCAATGACAATAAGAAATAGAAAGAATATATCTGATGGCTACGGATTTATATGCAGAAACAAAGTAGATGGGAAAATGTGTGGGAAAGAAACTAGTATAAGGTGGGGGTCGTGGTTTACTCTGAGTAAATTGAAGTTGGAAGAAATTTTTTTGCTGACATACGAAATTGTTATTGGTACAAAAACGGCAGACATCGAAAAGCAGTATTTTTTTGCTACTCACACAATGACAGACTGGCGAAACTATATAAATGAAGAAATTATAAATTACATAGAATTACATTCGGAAAAAATAGGGGGGGGGGTTGACAAAATAGTCGAAATACAATCAAATTTGGAAAAAGAAAATATAACAGGGGTCATGCAGTCGAGGGTCAGTCGGTTTTGGGGGGAACAGAAAGGGGGACGGGTAAAATGTTTTTGGTTGCTGTGGGTGATAGGAGTAGGGATACTTTAATTTCTGTTATTAAAGAATGGATTTTGCCAGGTACTACCATACATTCAGACGGGTGGAAAGCGTACAAAACTTTAGATAGAGAAGGCTTTGAACATTTCGCGGTAAATCACGATCTTCATTTTGTAGATCCCGACACAGGCTGTCACACTAATACCATTGAATCCACATGGCGACACGTTAAAAGTACACTACCTACACACAATAGGAAGGGGGATTTTAAATGTTATCTTGCTTATTACATGTTCAAAAAGAATTGTGAGTTTCATAATGAAGATAGGTTTAACAAATTTTTAGAAATAGTAAGGGGGATTAATTGGGAAGATTACGAAATAAGAGAAAAGTAAAACCATTTTTTCTCTCGAAATTTTCTTTAGAATTTTAATAACAAAATTGCAATTTTGGTACTAACATGTTTGGGATTTAACGTTTTTTCATACATTTTGTGAGTGGATAATTTCCCTAAGAGCGGAACATACCTGCACGACCTTTTTCGTACAAGCAATTTTAAAAAATCCAAGGTAAGTGTATTGAAAAAAACCTTTTCATATTGTGTTATATTGTATTGCATAATATTGTAGGATACTTTGCATGTTTATCTTCGTTTTTTCCTGTTGGTGCCAAAAGAGCATCGCCAAGATCGATGTGCGATAATTGGCGTCGTACATCGAATGCTTGGCGACGTCTTTTGGCGCCAACAGGAAAAAGTTGCCAAGGCTAGGTCGGATATTGCATTTGTTCCAGGAAAACTTTACAAAACAAACATAGAAAGTCAGGCCCGAGAACAGCCAGAAAGATCTCATCCCCGATTGTGAGCACTATTTTCAGATAAGCTAAATATGCTTTTTTAAAGAATTCGGATACAGTAAACCATTGGTTACTGTGCACTGCAGATGGTTCTTTATAAAGGGGTTTAAAGGTAGTTTCGTAAAATAAAACTAAAATTTTGCAATGTTGTTTTGTTTTTATAGTTAAAGATACAATATTAGCTAAAAATTCAGTTTAATTTTTGCTTTCAAAATTAGAAGTAAAAAAAGAATTAAAATTAAATAAACTCAAAGCTATGATTAATACGTGAATCATAGCTAAGAACATCCATGTTCAAGTCACTTTAACTGAATCAAAATCTCTTTAGTATTTAAGATTCTACAAACAGACACAAAAATTACACTTGTAACATCTTTTTTTTTGCAACTAGCGTTAATAAAAAATTAAATTTTAAACATACTTACCGGCTAAATAAAAATACTTTTTCCCTTGACAAGCCATCACACTTATTTGTACTTAAAAGAACTTTTGTTTCGGTGACATCGCCTTCGAAAGACATGTCCCCTGCAATGAGAAAAACATATTAAACCAAAAAAAAAAAAAAAAAAATACAATAAACACTTAGAGCAAAGTACCAAAGCTAAAAACAGAAAGACTTCATGTCCACAATTGTACTAGCTACATAAATGAAATTAATGGCTTATATTCAAAATAAAAATACCTTGAAATAATTTACTTATCTTAATGAATTTCTGCTGAAAACACTTTCTATTCTATTAGACCCAAAAGCTTTTTACGGCTATAAATTTCCCTTTAACCATCCAGTCTAACTTCAAGAGAAATATTTACTTTTTAAGATTTGCAGACTATTGTGCAATTTTAGACAAAGAGAAGGCAGATTTTCTGGAAGAAGAGGACAACAGTCACACAAACTTCATGAGAAGCAAACATTTTCTATTTGCTGAAATTGATGATCTTTGATTTTTTTTTTACACCAACAGGATGGCATTGCAAGCATACCTTTGGCCTGGTTTAATGATGTGAGGCAGAAATATTTCCAGTGAGAAGGAATTTAAAAAGTGATAACATTTCCTTGGCAATTGTACTTTCCCAAAAGTTGGGAATGAATGGGAATTTTTGAAATTCCAGAGTTTTCTATATTTTAGTGCTTTAATTTATACCTATTGGTGAGAAAGACAAAATTATTATAAGACCACTATTATGGTGGAATAGGCTCAGAGATACTTGCAATTTAGCAGATGCAGTCATTGGTATTTTAAGTGCTTCTGTTCCTTCTGCTAAGAGTAATAACTTTCATTCTAAAAAGAGGAACCCTCTGTCATCAAAGCAATTGGCTAAGCTCATTTATCAAATACAACTGGAAATTAATGAATAAAAAAAGAAAAAACTGAAAAACCAAGAAAGGACAGGAAAGATGATAATGAAGATAAAAGCTATGATGATATGAGGAACAGAACCTCTGAGATTGAATTAGAAAAAAAGGAGGATGATGATGATGACGAAGAAGAAAGTATGTTGAATGTTAATGAGTGATTATAGTTTGAGGTTTACGAAATGAAAAAATACTTAGTCAAGCACTGTAGAGGATTAGAGAAAGATAATCTGTAAATGAAATCTATAGTTTTATGTGTCATTACTTGACATTTTTTATGTTCCTTCTAGATTGCATAAAGTAAAAAAAAATTAGTTATCATTAATTGTTATTTTTTATTCATTTTTCATTAATTGAGTTTTAACTTTTGAACTTAAGGTTTAGAATTTTTATTAGTCGAATCATGATGAAATTAGACTAACATTTAACAATTATTTGCTTAAAAAGTACTTTTTACTAATAACTTTATAAATTTTAACTTCCCATAAATATTTGAATTTCGGGAATATTTCTGAAAACATTCCCTGGAAATACTTTCTTGAGTATAAATTCTCAGGTATTTTACATCACTACCTGTATGCAGTTTCCTGTCAATTTATACTTCTAAACTGCATTATATATCCTTTAAATGAAAATCAAATGATATTTGAATATAGGAAGAACTAAATTAAATTAATTATTTCAATTGAAATTATTTTTGTTTTAAAAAACACAACAGACTTTTAAAAAATAAGTTGTATTCATTGTGTATAAAGATGATATATTAAAATCAGACAGTTACATTTTATTTGTTCACCTTTTGGCAAAAATACATAAAAATCTATACACATTCAGTTTATACCAATGTACCCTAAAGCAGAATACTTTGTGATGTTCTGCAACATAAAATCAATTGATCAAAATTGTTCTGTCTACTTTAAGCACTGTACTGTACACGTAGAAATATGACCATTTTAAAAAACCATGATCCTGAAATCAAAACGGTTTCATGTAGGGCTATGAAAGGAGTATTTGTTCAACACTCAGTCTTACTGCAGAACAAAGCCTGAAATTAAAAATATGCAGCCACAGATTCTTGATAGAAAAAAATGTAAAACCCTTCACTATGTCTGCTCCTCCAAACATCAAAGAGCTATGAATAATTTGACATTGGATTAGAAGCAATGTTTTCACTCAGAATAACAGCACATGGCTAATAATGAGACCAAATCTCAGAGGCAGGACAAAACAGATGTAGTCAAACATAATTTTCTGCAAATATCTTTTTATTAAACATGTTATTTTGTGCAAATTCTTCAGGTTTTGTCCAACTTGAAGTAAATTTAAAGTTACAGGAAGTATCGCAAAATAAATAGACTTTTTGATTTTCTGTTTAATAAGCATAATTTGCAGAAATTTGAATTTGTTTTCTAATTTGAAGAAATCTGCAGAAATTGTTTTGAATTTCTGCAAAATTGTATCTTCAGTTAGAAAACTGCTTTTCTGCAGAAATTGTATAGATTTCTGCAGAAAATTTTCAGAATTTTCCCTCACATTCGAACAAATGTTCTGCAGCTCAGATATCTGTTCTGCGACGTATGTTCCAAATTTAGCAGTATTTTGCTTTGGGGCCAATGTATAAACTTGAAAATTTTTACATGAATTCATGGCTGAAGCAACTTTAATTTTTAAGTTTTATTTCTTTGTAATTTGTACACTATAGCACCAGGCTTATTTTCCCAGGACTTTTTCAGCGTAGGGCCTTATTATTGAAAATTTTGCAATAAAAAAAAGCCCTGAATACAGTGACCACTAATAAAAAAGTTACTAATTCAAAAGTTCAATGATAAATTTGAATTTTTACATGGAATGAAGAGAAAGAATTTAAATAGGCTAAAAATGGTAAAGTGAGGAAAAACCTTAGGGAAAAAAATCAATATAAGCAAGAAAACAGTTATAATGAATAAGAAAAAGGCTTAAAATATTCAGGTTTTTTAATCTTTAATTAAAAAAAGGATTTGAATTGTTCACACCCTGATTTTAGTTCAGTACCCTATTGGCTACTGAACAAGTTCCCTAGTTTTGCTATTTACCCTGCCTATCTCGACATATATTTTTTTCAATGTAATTCTGCTAATGAGTATTGCTTACTTGAAAGTTTTTCTAAAAATTTGTTCATATTCGGTTGTCAGAAATGTTGAATATTGTGTGTATAGGATCTTTAATAAAATAAATAACTAGTTAAAGAATTAAATGTAAAAAATGAGTTGGTGCTTTTCATGTTTCAAATATTAAAAGCGTAACATAAAAAATAATTTTTTTACATATTAAATTACTAAATCAAACTCAAATAAATTATCTCTAGTAAAAAGATAAATAAAGAGATATTGAAAAATATAGATAGCTGAGACATGATACTTTTGGAATTAATTTAGCATAAAATGAAAACAAATTAAAAGTACTATAAAGCAAAATGAAATTTACATTCAATTTTTTTTTGCAAGAATTTTTTTGAGAAAAAAATGCAAATAGTGATATTTGTTATATTAGTATTATTACAATATCTTATGTTACAATACTTTCTAGGTAATTATAGTTACACTTAAGTCTGTTAGAACTAGGAAAAAAAAAATTGCATTTAACAATGGTGAGGAAAAAAAAAAACAACTAACAGACATTGATAACTAAGCCAAAACAAAAAAAAAAAAGACCTTCCTTTTTACTTTCTTCTATATCTAATATATAGAAGAAAGTATTGGTTTCGTGAAAATTTTCGAATGTCGAATTTTGACGGATTTGCACGTTTTGAGGTGCGCTGAGTCCATTTCGACCATTTTTAGAAAATGTCTGTCTGTCTGTCTGTCTGTGTGTGTGTGAGTCTGTATGTGTGTGACCAGTTTTTGTGGCCGCGCTAGAGCAAAAACTACTGAATGAAATCGAACAAAAATTTTTGCACATATGTACCACTATGTGAACTGGTGCACCTGACTTTTTTTAGCGAATTCCTCCAAGGGGGGTGGAGCAATCGCACGTGTTCTGCGCGGGGGTGATTGCTATATCTCAGGAAGTAACCGGCGGAATCAAACGAAAATTAGTCCATAGGTAGACCCTATTGAGTACAGGTGCTGATTCAATTTGTTTGTCAATATCTCCAAGGGGGGTGGAGCAATCGCACGTGTTCTGCGCAGGGGTGATTGCTATATCTCAGGAAGTAACCGGCGGAATCAAACGAAAATTGGTCCATAGGTAGACCCTACTGAGTACAGGTGCTGATTCAATTTGTTTGTCAATATCTTGAAGGGGGGTGGAGCAATCGCACGTGTTCTGCGCGGGGGTGACTGCTATATCTCAGGAAGTAACCGGCGGAATCAAACGAAAATTAGTCCATAGGTAGACCCTATTGAGTACAGGTGCTGATTCAATTTCTGTGTCAATATCTCAAAGGGGGGTGGAGCAATCAAAAGTGCTTATTTTGTCACTGCACCTACTGTATCTCGGGAAATATTGCTGCGATTTGAATGAAATTTGGAATAACACTAACCCAATATGGAAGCAAGCATCGATTAAATTTTGGCGCCAATCGCCCCAGGGGGAGGGTGGGGTGATTTTTGCGCTTAGTCAACAATGCGAAAAATTACTTCATTAAAAAATCGCTTTCACGCTATTTAATTATCAAAACAGCTGAAAACTTTCAATGATTTGAAATTTTTAACTGTTGCCAATTTCTTTTTACTAACAAACAAAATGTTTGCAATTTATCTAAACAAGGCTTTTGCAATGATTTCCAATTTCGCTCATTGATTCTGCATTTGCAGGGTTATTACGATAATTGGGAAATTGGCGCTGTCTCCAACTACTCGGGCGAGTACGTATTTTATTTTGTAACCGGAATTCATAAGATAGATATAGAAGAAAGTTTCGTGACGGCCACGACAGCTAGTTTAAAATGTTTTACGCGTCAGCGGAATTAGTCCTTGAATAGAAAGGGGAAATTTCAAGGCAACAAAAATGACTGAATACAAATTTTATTGAATCATCTTCAATTCTCACAGAATAGTAAAAAACAGTGAAAATTTCAAATATTTCCACGCATTTATACTACTTCATATTACAAAAATTAGGAAACATAACATATACTATATGTCAACTACAAGAGGAAAATATTGTTATGCGACGAAAAAATTACCTGACAAACGAAGCATCATCATTATTGAGAACAGTCATTCATTAGTTAATATGTGTAGAAAGTGTTTTCTATTTGTGATTAATCTGTCGGTTAACCATCTTTTTTAAAAAAGAGAAAATGCCGGTTTTTCAATTGCTGATTAACGAAATTCAATATCGATCGGCAACCCATTTCTACGTTGACGGTTAAAACCAATGTGGAAGCGTAGGGTACGGCTGCCGAGACGATCATTTCTGAAGGCAAATACGTACACACAAAAAAACACGATAAAGTTTAAGCAACAGAAATTAAATTGGAAACGCTCGGCAGACGCCCACTTTTCGGCTTTACAGCTGAGCTTTTATTTATGATGTTAAATCGGAAAACTGAGCACCTCCATTGAGCAGTAAGTGAGTGCGTCTGCGCCAAAATCTCTCCAAAGTTTATACCTTCAGGGGCTGGTTGTTTAACATAGCCTTCCAATAGTTATTTAGCTCAGTTACAGATCTTCAGATGGTACGTATGTTTTGTTTCGTAAAATTATTACGCAGTACTTCTTGTTGACGTGGAAAGTTTTCGTTTGAGGAACAGTCTTTCACAATATTTATAAAAAAGAGGATTTTGAAACACATTCACATCAAGCTACCCAGTGATCGCCATTTTGATTTCTGCGACTGCGCTGTAGTGCTCTGTTCAGGAGATTCGTCAGTCTCCTATTTTAACACAGAGTTTGGTCTTTAAATGCGATGTATTAGACAGGAAATCTCAGGTTCTGTGCGTTTTGTTCAAAAAAATGGTTACAAATATGTGAAACTTACCTTGTATAGCCGAGAAATTCAGCGAGTCGTCATGCGCGAAATAGCCCAAAAGATTTTAGTCTGAGCAGGTAATGGCATGGCGTATTCTCGGCGTGTTTTCAACCTTGCAGCTGTAAATTCGACCAAGGCGATCGATTGCCATTGAGAGTTAAAGCGCCATCTTCTGTTGAGATTTAGAGTAAAATGTTTTTTTCTCTCTGTTTTTTTTTTATTTATTTGCTTTTTTAAAAAAGAACAATACTTTTCTTGACAGATCCACGTGAATGAAGAAAACTTTTCACATTCATTTTGCATTGAAAGTTTGTTGCGTAACCGTAGTTCAAAACGCGTTTTCACTCTTTACTTTTCCTTTTCATCTTCGCGCTACATATTATTACATAAACTTCTGGGTGAAATGAATTAGTCATTTTGGTGACATAAGAAATGGGTTGCAATTGATGCTGCTTATATGAAATAAGTTTGAGCATTTGAATTTTGTATGAAGAGCTTTCCAAATTAAATTCATTGAAAAAAAAAGACTGCAAATTTCGGTCTCCAAAAGTAATAAAAGAGTAAAATTTCTGATTTGGGGCAATCTTTGTTTTTAAAACACTAGTTTATAATTTTGTGCTTTGAATTCTTTTCATATTCACTTAACATTTTGTTTCAGCCTAAGTTATGACTGCTATTCCTCTTACTACATTTTGTGTTTTGAGAAGGGGTCTTGCTACAAGAGCTTACCAAGAAACAAGTGTTTATCGAAGAAGAAATTTGCAGGATAAAATATTGAGGGTGGATCATGCTGGAGAACTTGGTGCTGATCGTATCTATGCCGGTCAGATGGCTGTACTAGGTAGAACTAATGTTGGTCCAGTTATCAAGGAGATGTGGGACCAAGAAAAGGAGCATCTTCAAAAGTTTGAAGAATTACTCCCCAAATATAGAGCTAGACCCTCTATGTTGCTACCTATTTGGAATGTCGCAGGATTTATCTTAGGAGCTGGTAAGTTTTGAAAGAAATATTACTTTGTTCTATTTTTAACACTTTTATTAGTTTCACCTCTTATGGTTGCTTGTAACTGACTGAAAGATAAAAATCAGGTTCTTTATAAATATGAAAGTAATATACCTAATACTATAAGTACATGTAAACTAGCTGATTCCTCCCTGATTTTCAAAAACAATTGGTTTCCTACTGCAGTTTCGGGGGGGGGGGGATCAAAGGGCAATTTTTGAGCAAAAATGGGGGTGTTTGGCAATTTTTTCGTCATGTTAGACGTAAAAAGTGCAGTTTTATGCTATATTTGGTCGCTCAAAGGGGGTCATGACCCTCTGGATTCGTGTTTGCCATGATCAAATTAAAATTAAATTCTAGAATTATTTTATTCATTAAAAATTGAAGCTCTTATTACTTTTTCTTACTTCTGGTGCAATATTTGTTGACATGTGGATTTTTTTTATGCCGTAATTTGGAAATAGGATAGGGGATAATAAAGGATATTCAACCGTAATGTGGAAATGTTTCAGCACAATTTTGTGATCATTTTGATTAAGAGTTTAGAAATGTTATGAAATAAACGCTGAACCAAATAATACTTATCTTTGAAAGACTTAATTAATTCTTAAAATATTTTTTATGTTCTCTTAGTGTTATTTCCTATTTCTTTCACGAAACTTATTGTGTTCTCAGCTGTGGTCCGACGAAAAACTTCTGTACTGTAAGCAACCTATAATTTGGCACTTTCCTCTTTTCCTTCTTAGATAGCTTCTGTTAACTAGAATATGAACGAAAATCATTAAGAATGTACGCATGACTCGCCAAAACCCAAAACAGCTATGAATCACTAAGATATTCGTTCTTTTAATGTGTTTGAAAACATTATTTTTTACACAAAATTTTCAGTGTAAATAACTAAAATTAATACTAATTGGATTCCTGTAAATACGTTAAATTAAAATATGACTTGAATTTCACTTTTAAAAACTTAAAATATTTTTTAAAAAATGCATGATATAAAACCATGATATTAATCACCTAAAATTAACAGACATATAAAATCATCGTTAATTAAGTTTTTATATTGCAAAAATATCTGATATATATTGTGATATATATTGACTAATTTTTATCAGTGAACCCTGCTGGTACTAATGCAGATAGACAGTAGCATGAAAATGAATTTAACATGCATTTTTTTGGTAGAATATCTATATGAGAATTAGAAGGCATTATGGACGTTGATGAAACATCTGTTTTTTTTTTCTTTCTTGCTTTTGAGGGAAATTATTTTGGGGGACTGTCCCCTTTTCTAAATTGTGTGCATGTGGAAGTTGTGTGTGTGTGTGGGGGGGGGGGGAGTGTCTCAAAATCAATATATGCAAAGGTGGTTGTGCTTGTTTGCTAATGCGCCAGGGCTCTTTGATTTCCTTATTAACATGAATGGTAATTTAAATCACCCATTGCTTTAGAGCATGCCAACACAAACTCTTTCTTCACTCTTTTTCAAACCTGTTGCAGGATTCCTCTTGATCATTAGAGGATCCAGCTTTTGGTTTTTGAGGATGTCATTTTAAGAATAGGATCATATAAAGTAGTATTTCTACTTGTAAATAATAAAGCTGAAAGTTTGTTTGTCTGGATGTCTGTATATCTGTCTGTCAAACGCATAGGGCCAATTTTGTAATAATTTTAAAATTTTGTGATTTTGTCTTAAATAATGTTAAAAATCTAGAAAGTAGGCCTAAATACATTTTTTGACATACTTGTATGTGATTGACGCACCATTTTTATTCATTTATTTTTCTTTTATAGGAACAGCCTTGTTGGGTAAAGAAAGTGCAATGGCTTGTACAGTTGCTGTTGAAGAAGTAATTGCAGATCATTACAATAGTCAAATACGGGAGCTGATGGCTGATGACCCAGTTCAAAACAAAGAACTTTTAGACATTTTGAAAAAATTTCGTGATGACGAACAACATCATCACGATACTGGACTAAGTCATGATGCAACAAAAGCGCCATTTTACAAATACTTGTCCCAAACAATTAAAGTTGGTTGTCTTGGAGCTGTTTGGTTAGCTGAGAGGTTTTAGTACATATATGCTATGTGTATATTTGCTTAATACTTAATATATTAGGTCTATGTAATTTTACAGTTGTTAAGAACAAAATAAAATGCTTATCTTTTGTTTATTAACTGTCACTTACTTTGTTAAATAATCGTTAAAAGATTATAGTTCTTGCTATTTTCCATTTAAAAAATGGCATGTGAATGATTTTTGCCCAAAGAGCAATGGAGTAGATGGCTTTAAGAGGGCCATTGATCTTCATTGGGGTCTTTAATTTGACTAGGACCAGCCATGTTGGGCCCTGAGCCTGCTGCTGGTCGCCACATTTGTATTTGTATAAGTCTTGTGAATTGCTGATATTTATTATTTTTCGGTTTATACATGAAAAATAATTTTTCATTTATTAATTTGGCCTAATATTTCAATTTGAATTATCAGCACTTATTTGTCCACTGCTGGGGGCGCATATAGAAAGTTTTCGAGCAGGGTCCAGCAAAAGCAAAAAGTCCCCCCCCCCCCCCCATATACTTTTGTACAAAATAAAAGTTCTCATTAGGCTTCTTTGAAATGTTAAAAAAAAAACAGTTTAGCGAATTAATTTATTATAAAGTACAGAAATATTTCGTACTAAACACTTAGAATGTGGTGGTAAAATATCATTTACGACATTTTAACCCCTTAGCGATCAGTTAGTTTTCAAAAAAGCGGTCATAAAAGTACCTTTTTTAATCTCCAAAAAGTATATGAAAATTTATGTATGATCACACACAACACATGCATTCATTTCCAATTTTTAAGTTGATTTCAGCTAGAAATTTAAAAACATTATTTTTTTAGGTAATGCCAACATTCAGGGTTACTATGATTCAATGTTGGTTTTCCAGCAAGCAAGAAAAATTTAAAAAGTATGTTTTAAAAGAATTTCATTAAATATCCCGGTGTTGCTATCTTATGTGTCAAATAAAAAATGTTTTCGAACAAAAGAAATGAATTAGTGTTATTCTTATTGGCATACTAGCTTTATGCCCGGCGTTGCCCGGGTGCGTATTAATATAAAACTTTAGCTTCTCAAAAAATTCTAATAAAAATTTAACGCAAAACTTGTTCATAAACAACGTTCTTAGTTTCACCTTCAGGCGCAAGAATAAATAAATTTAGTCTAGATGTAGTAGTTCTCTCTTGTTGTTCTTTTAAACGAAACTGACGCTGACTCACTGTCTCTGATTGTCTTGATCTAGTTGCTCTATCTCTCAGATCTCTTAGATGATACTCACGCTGCTCATTGCTTTCTAATGCTCTAGCCGTCATATCTCTAATGTGCACTGTCGCCAGTCTTCGATTTCTCTCCTCAGGACTCTCATTTTCACGTTTTTCAGCCGTTTTTTTGCCTTAGGATGAACTTGTCCTATTGCTTTCCGTTTCTTCGGAGGCATTTTTGCAGAGTGGTAGCTAAATATACTTACAATTCAAAAATTTATGTTTTTCTTAATCGTTGTTTCCGAGCCTCGAGGTAGAAAGGTTGATAAATCAGAAATAAATTACTTTCTCGCTTTAAAGGTTTATCTCTATCAGTCGAAAAGAAAAAAAAAAGCCATTTAATTGTTTTTGACTTATTTCATGCTAAAATGAAATAGGTGAGCCTTGAAATGAAAATTCATTGTTTTATTTTAATCTTTGTTGGAAAAATGCTAATATTTAAATACCATAAATTTTACCAATTTATAACCTAAAGGCTCTTGTCGATTAAAAAAATAGGCCTAATAATAGGCTAGATTCCTATATAAAAGGGTCATTTTTTGACAAAAAACTTGAATTTGAGCTTTTTAGATTTTTTAAAATTTCAAGACCCCGCCTATGAGAATTCTAGGGCATCAAGGAACCTCTGTGTCAAGTTTGATGAAAATCTGACGCAAACTGGATTTGTATAGAGAACAAGTATACATACACTCATTTTTATATATATAGATTCCTACGTTAATACTGTAGCCAGCTAATGTCACAAAGCAAGAAACAAAACTCTGTCCATGATTTTGACGGGAGTGAGCGGAAAGGGGTTAAGTCGATCAACTACTGCAAACCTCATATAACTATAAATTGGTACAATAATTAGACAAGAACCTCGTTTTTTTAAAGCCCTTGAACTTAGAGTTTTATGTTTTTTAAGTGCCCCTCCCCCCCCCTCCCAAAAAAAAAAGCAGGCTAAAATGTTTTTTTGTGGTTTTTCATGTAGAGATAGAGCACAAAGCGCAGTTTAGCCGAATACCTAATCTTTAAATTGAAGTTTTAGCATTGAATGCATAATAAATGCATTCAATATGATACTATACTCCATGTGTTTTATTATTTTTAGTGTCTAATACTTTTTAGCTTACTGTCTCAATTTAAAACTAATTTCACTTATTAAAGTATTTATGTTCTGTAATAGAAGCAGACATTTCTAATTTTTTAATTGTAAATAAGTAATCTGAAGCACTATTTGAGCAATAAAAATCATTTTTTATGGTTAAATTGATGTTTGTAATGAAACTAACTCATACGATCAAATATTAAAACACAGGATAATTTCACTATAAATTAGTTGCTATTTGTGTTATATGTTTAATTTTGAAACTATTGATTTCGAAAATGATTAAATTAACCCATTCATACCGCTTGGTACAAAATTGTACCAAGCGGAATTATTTTTTTCATTTGTTACTTCACAGCGCTAGCAGTCCTATAACTTTTTTTTTTTACCTTGTAAAGAATCACAGAAAGGAAGAAAAATATAGTTGCTGCATTCTTTTTGTAAACGTATGTTGTATTAGACCATAGACTTGAACGAACAATCAATCCCTCGCCATGCCGCATCCTTCAAGATGTAAAAGGTAAGGTTTTCGTATAATATTGTAATTTCAAAAATATTTGAAAATAGATTTACAATTGCAACAGTCTGCTTGATATAATTGTACTTTTAAAATTTATTTTTGTCTTTTTTTTTGTACGGTGACTTTTTTTTCCAATTGTAGAAAAGTGTAGTAACCAACGAATACATAATCTCAATCTTAGGGTCACCAGAACAGTGTTTGACCTACTGTTTGTATAAAAAAAGTAATATCTATGTACAGATTATTATGCGTTTAGTATTTTTATCAATTTAGAGCAGAAAATTGTATTTCAAGTAATATATTATTCAAAACAATGATTAGTTTTTCTGACCTCCATGAAGTTTAAAAGATTGCATAGATTACTGCTATTATATAAATGCATATGATGGAGGTCTTTGAGTGGATTTATAGCTTTTACGTATTTGTTTATTATGATCTAGTGCAATGCTCCACAACCGGTGTTCAGGGGCGTAGGAGCTGGGGGAGCTCTGGCTCCCCCTGGAATATTTCAGACTGGCTCAGCTGCCCCGGAAAAATTTCCCTTTTTACAACCTTTTGTAATATATTTTTTACCACGAACCTAATGTTTGTATAAAAAAAGTAATATCTATGTACAGATTATTATGCGTTTAGTATTTTTATCAATTTAGAGCAGAAAATTGTATTTCAAGTAATATATTATTCAAAACAATGATTAGTTTTTCTGACCTCCATGAAGTTTAAAAGATTGCATAGATTACTGCTATTATATAAATGCATATGATGGAGGTCTTTGAGTGGATTTATAGCTTTTACGTATTTGTTTATTATGATCTAGTGCAATGCTCCACAACCGGTGTTTCAGGGGCGTAGGAGCTGGGGGAGCTCTGGCTCCCCCTGGAATATTTCAGACTGGCTCAGCTGCCCCGGAAAAATTTCCCTTTTTACAACCTTTTGTAATATATTTTTTACCACGAACCTAATGTTTGTATAAAAAAAGTAATATCTATGTACAGATTATTATGCGTTTAGTATTTTTATCAATTTAGAGCAGAAAATTGTATTTCAAGTAATATATTATTCAAAACAATGATTAGTTTTTCTGACCTCCATGAAGTTTAAAAGATTGCATAGATTACTGCTATTATATAAATGCATATGATGGAGGTCTTTGAGTGGATTTATAGCTTCTACGTATTTGTTTATTATGATCTAGTGCAATGCTCCACAACCGGTGTTCAGGGGCGTAGGAGCTGGGGGAGCTCTGGCTCCCCCTGGAATATTTCAGACTGGCTCAGCTGCCCCGGAAAAATTTCCCTTTTTACAACCTTTTGTAATATATTTTTTACCACGAACCTGGTTTCAAAAATGTGATCTTTTTTCTAGGAAATTCACACAATAAGCAGCAAAGAAAGGGGGGAGTCAAAGTGGCTCTTGTTCTCAACATCATCAAAATTTACCTAAAAGTGTGTTTTTAAAGCTACAATTTAGGAAAATTGCCAAAGATGATTTTGCTGCACCAGTTCGTGCCTCTAATGTAACCAAAGATAGCGTCAATTCGCTTTTAAGACTTGTATTTCAAAATTTTTATTCCCTCTAAAGTCACCAAAAATCGTCGAAAGTCTTTTTCAAAAGGTACCATTTGGAAATTTTTCCGGGATAAAAGTTTCAGACTTCCTATTTCTGAACAAATATTACATCAAAAACTAAGTTCATATTAATAATGTAAAAGTGTGCTTGTCGTAGTGTTTTTAACTTTATTTTATTCACAAAAAATGTTTATTTGAACATGAAGGACTTTATAATTGAGCTTTAGTGTAAAGGGTGACAAAGTGTGTCTTGCCCCTCCCCCCCTAGAAACGCCAGGCTCTGGCACTGCACCGAGCTCCCCCTGTTTTTACCAAGTTCCTACGCCATGGTGTGCCGCGGTATCTTCGGAATTTCGATGAATTAAAATCATAGATGTATTTTACCTGAACAAAGTTTCAGACAGTGTGCAAGACATTCCATCATTTCCAAATTTTCCGGGGAGAGAGCGTATACTCAATGCTATTTTATCAGAAAACAACAAAAACTGCCACCAATTATATGCAAAAACATTAATTTCTCAGCACCAGGGGAAGGAAATCGCCTCTTAAATGACGATCCTGGTGCAAGCGTTCAGATATAATGTTGCTATTTAAATTAAGTCCCAAACCAAAAAAAGTACTCTAATGGTGAATTACTTTACCGGCTCGTATAAAGGAATCTTAGGGGGAATAAAAAATAAGGTCTGGTGCAATGGTGGTTAGAATATCCCTTGTTTAACAACACAATCAGAGTATGAATCAATACCTTTATGAGTGACATTGGAAAAATGTTGGTTGATAAAATGTGGATAGGAGGAAAATGTTCATTTCACGTTGATGAATCAACATATATTAGAAGTGCCCAATCACCACTGTGATTTGCTGGTGAGGTCTGCCTTCAAGATTGCTAGGTTGTTTTGCAAATAGTTTTCTCCGCATGCTACTGGTAATGAACTGTTTCGCACTAACAAGAAGTTCTGTAAAGACTAAACGAGCCTACTTTCCCGTACATCGAAACCGGCATTCTAGCATCTGATCAATATTATCTTGATTATTTGAGACTGAAAATTATGTCAAACATACCTTTTTAGCACTTAAAGCTGATTTCTAAATGCAAAATATGCCAATCTCATCGGATGAAATAGACACGTAAAAAGTAAATAAACTACTAAATAGTTTTTTCCCACCTTTTAGAGAATATAACTGTTATAGTTCTTCCGTAGAAAAATTCCTCAATCGTTTTCAATAAATACATAAATGAATAAAAGTACAAAGAACGTACACAGAAAAGAAAAAAAAACTTGTTCGTTAATAAAATGTCTCAAATTTCATTTTTAATCCGTTGCCAGTTGTTAAATACAAAAAAGAATTAAATGCTCTCACGAATGAAAAATTTTTGTTACAAAAAAAATCGTATGCTAAAAAAAAAAAATAATAATAAAAACAAAACAGAAAAATAAATAAACAAAAAATCTTCTGCACAGTCAGTCATTTTTTTTTCTAAGCCTGCATTTCCGCCATATTTACGGAGTCGGAGTCGGAATCAGTTCTCACAGAAGATTATCCAGAAAAGTACTTTACATGCATTATTTATCAAAACAACCTTACAAAAATACCTTTATCCTTACAAAATTAGTTTGAAGGAAATCCGCCTTTAAGCTCAGGATCTACATTTAACTTAAATTTCCCCGTAGGCGCTAATGTTAAGGTTTTTTCTGAACGGTTCAACGTTGAACGAAAAATAGTTCTAATCAGAAAGTGAACTATGGGAATGAGAATCTCCGAATTCTTTTGAACAAAAAAAAGTTTATTCAATTTGGACGGTTCACTTAAAAGTTAGTAGGTGAGGAAAGGTTGCTTGAACGGTTCAATGTTGAACAAAAAAATGTTCAAAATTTAAATATGGTAATGAAGTATCCTTGCTGAGACCCTTCGAACAAAAAAAAAAGTTTGTTTAAATCCGACTGTTCACTCAAAAGTTATTAGGAGCTTGTTTGAAGGGAGCTTGTTTAAACGGTTCAATGTTGAACAAAAAATTGTTCAAATCTAAAATGTAAATACGGGAATGAAGTATCCTTGAAAAGTTCTTTCCAACAAAAAAAAGTTTGTTCAAATCTGACTGTTCATTAAAAAGTTAGTATTGCGGGACCAGTTGTTTGAACGGCTCAAAGTTGAACCAAAAATTGTTCAAATCAAAAAATCAAATATGGGAATGAGCTGTACTCGCCGAGATCTTATCAACAAAAAAAAGTTTGTTCAAATCGGAATGTCCATTCAAAAGTTATTAGGGGGGGGGGGGACAGACAGACCGACAGACGCACAAACTCCCCATCTCAATACCCTACTTTCCAATGTTTAATGTTTCAATATTCATTTTTCTTTTTTATTTCTTTTTGACTTTTTTTTTGTGGATTTGGCGATATTCTTTGGACTTGGCGATATTTTTTAGATGCATTAAGCCACTTTTAATGCTTTTTAGTCTTTCTTTTGTTTTTAACGGGAACATAGGCTAAAAAGCAACAGGATCCTGGGGTACAACTGTATAAGTGTTTGTGTTTATAGTGGCAAAAAATGTCAGAGAATTCATAGGGTGCACTTTAAATGTGAAAAATAAAGTTTGTCATGTCAATCAGTTTCCTCCATTGAGAAGTTCTTAGAATAATAGTCTGTCAGATGAGCTGAAGTCAGTTTTAGTTGAAGCCGTAAAAACTCAATTTTATAAAAGCAAGGCCACTTAGTTCTCGACTATTCATTGTATTTTGTAACGAGATAAGCGTAGGTCCCCACTCTCTACTTTTGGCAGAGGATTGTTTACTTTTGAAAATCACGAGATCCTGCCTGGAATTTTAGAGTCGTAAGACAAAGCTTAAGTTTCTGCCTTTTAACAACATCCCAACTAAGGACAACAGTGTACAAGGTTATTTTTGAGAGCCGTAAAGAATTTAATCAAAGAATGGAAAGGCGGGGTGGGAATTTGCTTACATGAATCGGAAAGCTAAAAAAGTTTAAATTAAAATTCATACGCATCCTGAAAAAAGCTATTGAATGAAGAATTAGAACATTTGGTTATACTTCAAGAAAAGTTTAAGCTCTATTTCAAGTTGGCAGACATAGAATAGTCTGACTGAGTTGGCGAGTGAATCATTAGTCAAGGAACTTTCATTGAAGTGGTCGAAAAAATTTATATACTTCAGAAGTGACCTCTTCTCGAAATTGAGAGAAGTGCCTCTGTATGCATATTAACTGTTAGTTAAAAATAGTATAAAAGAACTCTTTTGTGCTGCTATCATTTTTAGCATTTTTTGTGTCATAGGATTCTCAACAATGACCCATCTCAAGAGCAACAAAAGTTCAAAATGAACGCTTAGATTTTGAAATTTTCATGTAGCATTTTTCTAGATAAAGATGAATTAAAAAAACGCTCCTTGTCTCTCAAGGCAGTAGCAGAAATAAGCACTGAAATGCATAATCAACTGTAATTCAGCTTATGTCTTTGAAATATTGTATATGTATGCAACTAAAATATTTAAATAATGTTAAATGCCCTTTGTTAGTTATTTTGTCTGTTATATCTATATGGAAAGGTGGTTTTTACTAGTGAGTGATGAAAACATTATCCATATGGACATCATGAAATTTATATCAGTGTGCCGCAAAGATCGAACAAACTCGCTAGTATGCTGTAAGGTAAAAAAGGTTGCAGAGCACTGATCTAGTGGGTGATTGTATCATTTATAGCTTTGAGAATTACTTCATGGCGTATATTTTTTATGTAAGTTTCAGGCATTCGTTTATTATTACATGAATCAACGATTGCATGATTTAGGAGAATATAATTTAATTTTTGAAGCAGTTTTTCTGAGAACTGTATTTTTGTTCTGAGTTATAATATAAAAAAATTCCATGCAGCTTTTTTCCCCTACTAAGTAATAGTTTTTCTTTTAAAATTGTATTATTGTTTTAAGAAATTATATAACAATTGTTTAATGCAGTTTTTTTTTTTCCAGTTTAACAGTCAATAAAGCACTAGACATGATTTTTCGCCCTGATAGTGACGATGATGAATCCCCTTCCCTCGGTGTAGTAATTGAGCCACTCTTGGAGGATAAAACTGATACAGATCCAAGACACAGACAAGAGCGATGATGAAGTTGAAGGCAATTAGGACTATTTCCCCCGTTGAATACTTGCAACTTCTTTCAACTATCGCCAAAAGTGACGAAGATGGCTTGTTGGAACAAATGATAGAAGGAACTTTGCCCCCAGAACATTTATCTCAATCTCTTATAAAGAAAGTGGAGTTCAAGATTATTGCAGGAGGCAGCTTGTTGAAAGTATATTAGAAACAGATGAGCAAATGAAAGGAGAAGGCAGGGAAATATAAAAAGGAAAAGATATCTTAAAATGGTCTAAGGATGAAAAAATGATTAGAAGCAAAACAAAACAATTTTTGCTAGCTATAAAATATGCACAACAGCAAAATATGAAATCTCATCTCCAAAGTTTACTAAAGTTTCTGACAAATGAACTCATTGACCATAATGTCAAACAGTTTGTTGGTATACCTCCGAAAGAAATTATGGAACCGACTCACTAACAAAGAAAAATGGTCTTACATTCATAGGTATTTTATTAGTATTCAGATACAACAAATTACCCAATCGACGATTCTGTTGGGCTCTTTCGTCTTATGTATACAACAATTTAGTTTCATGGTTATTGAGAAGAAATACTTTGATGCGATTATGCGACAAATACGTTTTGCAAACAACATGGAAATGACCGATGATAAATTTTATAAAGTTTGCCCCCTTTTTGAGTATTTCAACAGATTGTACAAAAATATGGATATCTCGGAGTGTGTCAGTGTTGATGAGACTATCTTCCCTTAATAGGGACATCATGGACCTGGTTCATAAGAAGTAAACGATTTGTTTTGGGTATAAGCTGTGGGTGCTATCCTCTTCAGATAGAATTCTACATCATGCAGAATCG
>JAXGGA010013339.1:0-35587 GCA_038373865.1 Uloborus plumipes | reverse complement strand
TCCACAAAATGATCTTGTTCTTAAAACTAGCAATTGTAGCTCGGCTTAAGTTTTTTCATAATATCTTCTGGGAGGAACGCTGAATTTTCTTTGGTTTCTTGAAATCTGTGGGTTTCGGAGATTGTCCTGTAAGTCTTTCCCGCGTATTCATCGTCGTCTGTGTACAGGACTTTTGCTACATAGAGTCTGTATTACTTTTCCTTTATATATTTTAAGATTTTAAGTAAAAAGATTCTCCCGGAGTAAAAATATTTTTAAATCTGCAACTTTCAGTCATTCTAAGATTTAGTTGCTCACCAGAAGGGGTAAACAATAATAAATCCTTGTCCCTGGTCTGACTAGAAGAATTGGGGTTAGAATCTTGATTATTAATAAATACGTTTCCCTTAAATAAGTTTGAATTGAACACCATATCAAAGCGTTTCGGTTCACCCCGCAAATTCTTATCCTATGACAATATCAAGAATTTTTCATTCTTATAACATAACTAGCTGACCCGGCGAACTCTGTTCCGCCTTAAAGGCAATAAATAAGCAAATTTTTGAATTTATTAAGTTTTTTTTATTAGAAAATACAAAAAAAAAAATAAGTACTTACATTAATCATTCATTATTGTTTCTGTATTTACAACCTATTTTACTTCGCTCCAGAAGCTGTCAGAACATGTGCTTTATATCGCTCGGCGACAGAGGCTCAAAAAACACGTAGTTAAAAAGATAATTTTTTCGGACTGTTTATCAACCGACTGCTCAATCCATAAATCCATCCAAACAAACTTTTGTATATATAATAGTAGTAAGAAGAACAACCTCTTTAACTGCAGTCCAGGAGCTATCCCACCAAGCGCTTTCCACCTCTCAGCCGCAGAGGCGTAAAAACTCTTGACAATCGTTTCTGAGAGCTTATCACATATAAATTTCAAGGGAAGTAACACGTTTGTTTATAATTTACTTCACAAAAAAGTCAAATAACACTCAACGCACTGCTAACCTACAACCTATTTACAGCGCTCCGGAAGCTGCCAGAACGTGTGCTTTATGTCGCTCAGCCATGAGGTGTTTAAAAAAGGCTTAGTAAAAAGGTTTAGTCAATAAGACATTTTTTCTATTTATGTAACTGACACACATAAATTATAGCCTATGTCCGTCTCCTGGCTCTAAGCTACCTACCCACCAATTTTTAGCCATATCGGTGCAGCCGTTCTTGAGTTATAAATAGTGTAACTAACACGACTTTCTTTTATATATATAGATTTAAAATGTTGTCTATTCTAATGTGGTACTCTGTTGCTCAGCTTTATGCATAACTAAAAAATGCTTTTCTTAGGTTTAAATTTGTAAAGAGATCTGTACTTGCATACAAGTACAAAGTTTTGCAAATGACGAAAACTTGATGTTTTTTAGCGTGCAAGTTGTAGCCTTGCTCAGAAGCCAATAGTGCTGTCAGAAGGACAAAAATATTTTCGCCCAATTCTTATGGTTATACCTTTCTAAAATAGAATTGAGCTGCCAAAAATACTTGACAGTGTATTTATGAAGAATTTATTTGTAAGGTCAGGAAGTCTGTTTCGAATCACCCCGCTGTTCCGATAAACCCCGTTTTACGATACCACTTTCGTGAGAAGGACCCAATGAAAAAACCAGAATTTTAAAATGACGATTCAAGATGACAATACTTCAATAAAATAAGTTAATAATAGAATTTTTTTATTTACCGCTTTTCTTTCGAAGAAAAGAGGCAATTCTACTATGACGGACGTAACAATCAAAGGTCAAACACCCATAAATAAAATTTGGTACTATAAAATCATGCATTTGATATTTAATACACGAATCATACAATAATACATTTCTTCTTATGTTTCAAATCAATGTTACTTTTGCTATTCTAATTTTGGGTAAAGATTCCTTGAGTACTAAAATTAACAAAAATGTTTATAGTTTGATTGTTACGTCTGTAACTGCGGCACTGCCCAAAAACAAACAATGAACGCTGTTAAGGTTTGGTAGGTAGGTTAAAATTTCATAGTGGACTTTAGCTTGGTGTATTCATAAAATGGTTTCTTCATTCCATGTCTTAGGAATTTCAATATAAATATATTTATTCAGTGAAGTAAATAAAACCGAACTCTTCACTTAAGTAGATAAAAACAAACTCTTGACTTTTTATAAAAACAAACTTTTAATTACCTATTGAAGTATAATCTACTTATATTAAAAATTGAGTATCTTTCTAACTATCTTTCTAACTATCTTTCTATGTCACGCTTCTTTCTCCTGAACGCCAATGAACTGAAAGTCGAGCCAGGTACCGATAGATAGGTAATTTTTCAAGCTTCATTAGTTTCAATTCATATAATTATACGATTTTAATTAGCGAAGATATCAATTAATAAGTAGTCAAATTTAAAGCGATTAAGCCTAATAAATGATTAAATATGAAAGCCATTGTTGCATTGCAAAACGTGGGTGCCATGAAACAGTAATAAAAATGATAATGCGAATTTTGAATGAAGGCTTAACTAAATCAAACACGAAACTCATAAGCGGGCGACTTACATAGTATTTTTATCGCTAGCTACTTGTAATATTTTGAAACATTCATTTGTTGAAGAGCCATCTACTTATATTAAAAACTGAGCATCAATGTCTGCTTTTTCTCCTTTGAGCGAGCTGAACTTACTGAAACTTTCCTCACCATCTTGAAGGCGCGAAGCATCTCAATAATTCGAATGATTTTTTTTATATAGGAAAAAAGTAAAGGCGTGAAGCGCCTGTAAGCGAGCCGCCTTGGCGGGGAGTAGTTTCTTTAAATTTTTTTTCTCACTACTTTCAGGGCACGAGGTGCCCGTGCAACGCCGGGCCACGTGCGTGGTATGTCTTGAAATCGAATGAACATTAAATTATATCAAATAATATAAATTCAGAATGAGGTAAAAGTTAGAGAGGGGGGACGTTATGCATCAACATGCCGCAGGAAGCTAATCTAGCTGCCCTGGCAGCTAGTGTAAAATAATATTCTCCGCCAACAATGGGCGAGAAAAACAACGCTCACCTTCCATCAAAATATTTAAACTGTTCTATCCCTTTTCTTTTTTTTTTGTTGCCATTACAAAAAACAATTGATAGCGCAGACGATAAATGAATCAAATAACACAAAGAAATATTACAAAAAACAATTGATAGCGCAGACGATAACTGAATCAAACACAAAGAAATATTACAAAAAACAATTGATAGCGCAGATGATAAATGAATCAAATAACACAAAAAAATACGAACATCGCAGACGATTTATAAATTCGCAACAAACGCAACTTATGAAACCTTTAACATAATAAGCTACAGCACAAATTAAAACACACGAGCATACTAAAAGCCACTCTAGATCAAAATCTCTAGATTAATGTCGCAAAAGCGCCAGTCCACCTTTCAATTGTTGCAGCGCAACCTTGAAATAACTCAAAGTTAAGGAAGCCATTTAGAAGAGCAATTAAGAGCGCAACGCAATTTAAGAAGGCAACACAACTGCATTCTCGAACAATTAGGAAGCGCCTCCATTGCCTTGGAAAAGTTTACCACAGCTGATAATCGTCGGGAGAGATGCCAAGGGATGCACTGAATGCTCCCGACTTTAGATAACAAATTATGCAACTTCCTTAAATCTTGATGATGTTTGTGCAGTGAGTGAATTTCATTCAGGAATTCAGTCGTAAAGAATAGTCGTAAAATTATAGGGACGCGTTCTGTAGGTGAGGCACAGCAGTTGGCACCTCACACAGCGTTTCAGCTATCCGTATAAAAAGAAATTAAGCTATTGACCTAGTTGTTATATATTTTTTAATCTGTTATTCATCTGAGATGCCAAGGGATGCACTGAATGCTCCCGGTTTTAGATAACAAATTATGCAACTTCCTTAAATCTTGATGATGTTAGATCAGTGAGTAAATTTCATTCAGGAATTCAGTCGTAAAGAATAGTCGTAAAATTATAGAGACACGTTCTGTAGGTGAGGCACAGAAGTTTCCATCGCACGAAACGTTTGAGCTATCCGTATTAAAAAAAAATTGCTTTGTCTACCTAGATAATGTAATTTTTTATATACGAGGTTTTTCTTTTTTTTTTAAACTCCGACAGACTATAAAAAAATAACGTATCAATATACTAAAAATATTGTATTACCAAAAGTAATGTACAATTTAGGTTTACTTTCTACATAATCACCTTGATGATTCAAGCATTTGTTATATCTGTTAAGAGCGCAAAGCAATTTAGGAAAGCGGTGAGTGAATTTCATTCAGGAATTCAGTCGTAAAGAATAGTCGTAAAATTATAGGGATGCATTTAGTAGGTGAGGCACAGCAGTTGGCACCTCACGCAGCGTTTTAGCTATCCGTATCAAAAGAAGGTACGTTATCCACCTACATAATGTCATTTTTATTAAAATGTGTTATTCATATAAATACAATACTCTTACACTGTAAAAAAAAGAATGTTGTTTTTACAATAAAATCCAACTAATTTATAGTAATAAACTGTAAAAATTGCTAATTTAACAGTTTATTACCGTGCATTTTAGTTTTAACCCATTAATTCCTAGCGTCCCTTTTTAGGGATGGTCCAAAAAATGGTCTGAATTTCCCCAAAATGAACATTTCAACCAAATAATAGTGTTCAATTAGTACCTTGGTATTGTTTCAATTCGTTATTAACAGATTGCAGCACATAACCATTGTAAAGTGTGTTCTGTAGCAGTTTTAATATGATCTTTATCAAAAATGACATCGTTCACAATCTCAAGAAAAAAAGCTAAGTTTTCAAAGTTATTCCCAGCTTCCCAGTTTATGTTAATTGCTGATTTTATTTCTTCTTATAAAATGTCTTTTTAAATATTATATCGTAGGCAGAAAAAAATTTCAGTAAAAAAAGTATGTACCCTCTGGGGTCTATCGTAACTTTTAAGGGACGATTTTTCTTTCCTTAATAAAAAAAATTATTTTTTACATAATATGTTTTTTATTATTTTTCCCGTCCATTAAACACTGTTTGTAACAAGTATACAAAATATCTTTGGGGAAAAAAAATGTCAGGCATTAATGGGTTAAACTAGAACCTCTGCTGCGAGTACTATACTGTTATTTTTACAGTGTAATACAGCTGAATTTTACGGCAATAAACTGTAAAATCACTAACTGTACAGTAAGAAACTGTAAAATTGCTAGTTTTATATTTTATTACTGTGCATTTTAGTTTTGAATTGGAAACTCGGCTGCAAGTCTTATACTGTAAAAACAACAGCTCATTTTTTGCAGTGTAGAAAGTCAAAATCATGCATTTAGAACCTAGAGAGAAGACTACTGAGAAAGGAATATTAAGCATTTTTTCTTTGTAATAAAAGATACTTTATACTCAACATTTAAAATATTTTCTTATAAATATCACTTCAACCGTAACCTGACGTAAGAGTTTTTGTTGCCTCTGTGATTGGTCAAACCATTGTATTAACTCTTTTAAATTTAATTAAATATCTGATACACAAATAGGTTTTAATATTAAGATTCTTTGCGAATGTAACTCTTTTTTCAACATGAAAAATTTTAATTATGTCAAGAGCTAAAAGGAATTTAAAAATTAATCTTTCAAACTCTAACACAAGAAATAGGCTATTTCTATCATGCCGTTATAGCAAAAGCAGACTTTCATAAAACAATCCAAGAATGTATGATAACTAAAACATTTTCAACATTTAGATATATCCAGACATCCAAGTTAGAAAGAAATAACTCTATTTGTTCTGCAGTAATTTTTAAAAGAAATCACCCATTTATAACAAAAATAACATTTTATTCGAAACTAATTTAGTATCACCTCTTTTTTTTCACTGAATGTACGGCTCACGTGAGTAACAAAAATGCATATTATACTAACATAATAAACTTCTACAAAAACCACGTTCAATTAACTGGTAGTATCGTCTGGGAATAAATGAAAAATCTGAAAAGGTAAGCAAATGTAACGGAAAGTATATCTTTTACAAAATAGTTCCTAGCTGCAATTCTTGATTGTAAAAACATTGTTTTCTTACGAAAGTAATTCAAAACGTTTATATTATACAAATGAGTATTTAGAATTTTTCGTTGGTTAAAAAAGTAGCATGCAAATTTGTTGTTTTGCTTAACAGCTAAAGATTAAAGCAAGTTTGTTTTCTTTTGTAATGGATTAAAACAATGGCAAGTAAAGTGCAACATATTGTCCTTTCAGTTCTGAAGTTTTGTCTCTGAGTTAGTTTTAAAAAATTGCATTGAAACCAAAGCATAGATATTTTGAGAGATAAATTTAACTTCTTTCTTAAAATGTCAAATACAGGCTTGTTCGAAATAAATGTATCAGAACTTAAAAGATAGTTTTTACCATTTTACTCTTTGCACATTTTCCTCCATCAAACAACATATTTTTACTGGAATAATTTTTCTTGGGTACATACCTTCTACCGAAAAAGAAATTAAAATGCTTATGAAGCTATAAATAAAACTAATACTGAATGAATAATTATAACATACATAACATAACTCCTCGATAATAAGCGATTCACGATAATGCGATTCTTTACTAGTTGTTCAACACAAAAGCACTAATACATTTCTTCTTTCCACTATTAACTTAACTCATGACACATATTTAATCTTCGTACTATAAACTACGCAAACGCACAAGTTACAAGGAAATAATTCTTTTCCTCATAGTTAGAAACAAGAAGAACTTCTTTGTTTAAAGTTAACAGGAACACAGCTTTTAGAACAAGTGAAGCAACTACGAAATAAGTCTACAGAGCCGGAGAACTTCAGAATGATGTTCAAAGATGCTGCTAAGTGGAAAATTAATAAGCAAAGATTTATTCTTCTCAAGTCACTTCGAGTTAATTTTAACGCTTGTAGAGAAGGAATTGATTTTGTTTAGGGCTTGGGAAACAACAGTTTCAATATTTCTCCCTTTTTTCCCCTCTTCGGCTTATGATGAATATATTCCGTTCTGACCTCGATAATTTTCAAATAAAGAAGTCCTTAACACATGGTTGCTTGAATATTTATGATTTTAAGTTCCTTTAACCATAAAATGAAGCTGAATTAATGAATGTGTTAATTAAGCATCGCTTAATGATTCATTATGGAAATGAAATATTGAGTAAAGAAAGTGTGTCTAAAGTGAGATGCGGTAAGTAAACATTATTTAAGTTATGAATAAGGGGCTGTTTAGTATGTTAAAACTGTGATTTACTGAAGATTGCTTTGGGGAGCTTTAGATTTTTGAGACAATAGTTGTACTTCTAAATTTTGCTTTTTATTTCAAAAGCATTTTTATGTGGCATTAAAATAATTGTTTTAAGTAAACTTTATTATGCAATATAATTTTTATAAAATATCACTGTTTCCAACTTAAATTCCAATACAGCAGAATTAATTTAATGATTCCTCTTATTCGAACAACATTTTAAGAGTTAAGCCACTTTAAGATCGATTTTAAAAACCTCCATTGCTATAATGAGAAAATAAGATGCTTCCGCTTCGGTAATTACTTAAAAGGAGTTACAAGTTAACGTATATTTCATGCTTTAAATTACTGTGACTTTCTTAATAGTCCAAGATATGACAGCACTTCTGTAGGAATGTCGAGTATAGAGATTTTTTGTCAAATATAGTTGGTAGGTGTCCTAGAAAGTATTTTGGAGCAAGGCATTGTTTTCTTTGAAGTTGAATTCAGCTTATTTTTTAAAGCATATTTCAGAAGTAAAGTTTATAAAACATTTATATTTCTAATTTAGATGCACTGAAATAAATAACTTATTTTATGTTTCTAATTTAGTTTAATTAAGTTTCGCACGTTAAATAATGACTTGAAGTAGAAATCTGAACTTGAGCAAATAAACTTTTCAGGGCCTCCCAGTTGTGTGTTAATAAAACGTCTAAAAAGTTTTAATATGCTGTAAATTGAGCCAAAAAATGCACTGAAGATGCATCGTCAATCAAATGTACCTATCCACAAACGGATAGAAAATTAGTATCTTATTATATTATTCTTCATAAAAAGATTCCACTAGACTATTTCTTCTCCGGCAAGAGATTAAACAGGAAGATAATATTTCAGCTGACGATGACGTTCGGAAAAAAAGGAATCTTTTGAGAAATATAGTTTAAAATTAAACTGTTTTGTTTGAAATTTCTCACATTTTTGAAAGGATATGAAATTGTTGGAAGCTATTTCCATAGTATTTGAAAATAAATACATACCCAATTTCAAAAAGAAAATTTGATATGAAGACTATCTGCGAAGTAGTTTTTATGATTTCGAATAATTTACCGGACGGAAATTCGTGTGAGAATTTCGGCGAGGACACTTCGCAAACAATGCAATAACAAAAAAATAAAAATAGAAGCAAAAAAAAATAAATATTGGATAACGATTAAATTAGGCAAAAAGAAACAGAATCTACAATGCAATGCTACAGAAGATGAATGGTATTATTTACTGAAACGAAATGTAAATCATAACAACTCACTAAAACAACTCGAGATTCCTAGTTCTGTAGTAATTTAAGAAATTAGCCAAAGGGAAACATTCTACTCCACCTTCTGGTGCAAAATGTAGGTAAATTTGTGATTACAATGTAATTTTAAAAGAACACAAATAAGAAATTCTTTAAACACGAAGAATAATTACTATCATTCACTAAACTTTAAAGCATGTAATAAATTACTGGATTTGTTTGATTTACCTCTTTCAACCGCCATTAGCTGGATACTGCAGCGCGTCCTGTACTTTATTGGAATTGTGAATTAGATTTATTGCATGAGAGTAAATGTTTTTCCACAAAAATTGCATAAAATCATCTATATTTATGACCGAACGTCGCTTAACTTCAGATTTCAAATACTCTTATATGGCTAGAGATAGCACAACTGATTATTTTTCTGTGAATGCCAACAACTTAATAACACATCCTAAATATGAACTATCGCTATATTATTGTACTTTGTACGCTTATTGTTTTTTTAACAAATATACTTAATATGTATAGGGAAAAATGAAGGGGGTACTTTACTTTACAAGGGTAAAATGAATGTATTTTTATAAAAAGTATCCTTAAACTCCCTAATGTTCCTTTTAACTTTTTTCTTTTGTTCTTTTTTTTTCTTTTTACGGCAATGATTTACTGAATACATAAAAATGTGAGTACGTTACTGGTCGTTTTTAGCACTTAAAGATACTTTTTATACTCAATGTCATCAATTTTAGCTATATTTTAAATGTACGTGTGAGTGTTATTGATTTATTTAGCGCTTGTGTGCACTATACCCTGAATAACGAGAGGAGGCGGATGAAAAAAATATTAATTTCACATTCTCCTCACTTTTCTCCTGATGGTTGTCATAGTTACGGCGCTGTGGACTTTTTTCCCACTTAGTTTTTGCAACAATGGTTAAATGCAAACGATTAAAATTGTTTTGTGCGTAAACTATTATTTAATCAACGTTAATACAACGTTAATTTCGAATACTTATAGAATACTTTTAGTATTTAAATAACGGATACTCATGATGGCGGGTTTTGCTAAAACAAACTATTTAACACTAGATTTGTTAGAAGAAGCTTAGAAATAACTGAGATATAAAAGCGTAAGCCTAATTCGATAAACATAAACTAAATAAAATGACTCAATAGCAGTCTATAAAAAAAAAGAGTGAAACTGTTGTCTTTCGTGAGGTTTCCGTGGAGACATTGCCTAGTACATTTGCTTTGCTACCGTCGAGATGGGTTCCACTTTAAACGCCACCTTGCGGCAATTCGATAATGCCGTTGTTATTTTTTGATTGGTTGATTTTTAAATTTAAATTCAGAAATGAACCAATCGTTAATTTTTAGAAGAACTCCGGTAGATGGCAGTCCTTTGTGAACCAAGGACGTTTTGCAGCTATTGGCGATTGATCCAAACGATATACGAATTAAATTTTTTGATTAGTTGATTTTTAAATTTCTATTTAGAAATGAACCAATCGTTAATTTATCTTTCTCGAAGAACTTCGCTAGATGGCAGTGTATCGTGAACCAAAGACGAAATTTGGCTCTGTGCTAAAAACCAGAAAGTTGTAGGCATTTAGTATTTAGGAGGCGTTGGTATAGTACGGTACTTTGAACTATAGTCGATTATCCACGGTATTTACTTATTTGCGGTTATCGTGTTACCCTACACTGCAGATAATAGGGATACTGTATATAATTAAAAATTATCTGTATATTTTTAACGTACTCCCAACAGTCTTAATGATTGATTCTATTAAAATGGATGTATAACACACGTGTTTTTACGTTACTAAGCTACCTCTTATTTTAAATGAAAGATCACAACTAAAAATAAAGCTTCATTGAAAGTGGTGTCCTTACATCCTGAAGCCCAGAACTCTCACACATAAATGATTTCGTTTCAAGAAATTACTTCTTATCTGAGCAGTTTTTAATTTAACTAAGAAAAGAAAATGACAAATAACTGTCATTCTTATCTCAAAAAAAAAAATTCTTATCTCAGTTGATTTTAATTTAACAGTAAAAGACTTAAAACTGTTATATTTTGAACCATCTTCATAATTAAAAAATAATAATTTTAAGTCAATATTTTTCATATTTAAAAATAACTTTTATTTGAGAAAATACCTTTCATATGAGAAATACCATTTTCATAGCAAGGATTTTTTATAAAAAGTAATCAATAATGTTTCTTTTAAAGACATTCAACAAGAGAGCTTAGATTTAATTTTAATTAATGGAGAGATTAAGTTCATTTGAAAATCGTATCTAAATTAATTGAACCATTACTTCTCTGAGATGATAAGTCTATGGAATTTCTGGAATTTTCCCTTTCTATATAATTCACTTTCTTTTTTTAAAAGAAAATGTAACTACTAAGAAACCTCATTTTTAGCAATTGAATTTAAATATTTCCACCTTCCCCCCTTTTTTATAATTTCTCCGGAAAATAACTAAAAAAAAAGTATCCCACAATATTTACACCTCTAAACTTTAGTTCTATAATGCTTAAAAAAATTAATGATACAAGTGTAAAGAAAAAAATTTGAAGTGTTAACGCTGTCGAAAAATTATGTGTCAATGAAAAATATTAACACCTTTTATTAAACCGAATGCTTAAACTCGGCTACATGCTTCCTAATCTTACAGCATTTCTAGGCTGAACATTTTGAAAAAAAAATAAAGCAAATCTATACTGATATTAAATAATGAAATAAATAAATATACTTTTTGAATACCACTTCGTATGATGCGTACTTTACAAAACTCTCAAAATCTGAAATAATAAAAACTCAAGGTCATTTCTCGATTTTGTTTCCGAAAAAAGTGCACTTATATAACTTTTGCAAGTTTTTTTTCATGGCAGTTCCAAGATTAAACCAACGAGACTTCTTCATTATTCGCATGACGTATAAAAAATTACGGAATAAGTGCTGCGCTACCTAATAAGTAAATTATAAAAACAAAGCTGCCGTTATCTCAAACATTAAAGAAATAAGTTCCTATCAGAATAACTTTAAAATTAATTCTAAAAGACTTAAACTTAAGACTATATGTTTTGAAATTCCTATCAAAATCATAAGAAGATTAATGGCCATAAAGGAAATGCAAAAGCAGAACCTGCCATTGTCTAAGCCGTAGAGAAATCAATTCTTATCAGAGCAGCTTCAAAATTAACTCTGAGAGACTTAGAAGCGAAAATCCTTGTTTATTTAAGTTTGCAGTTTCGAGTGGTGTTCGAAGGCAAATTGAAAGACCCTCTGTTATCTCGCGAACAAATTGAAGTGGTTTCGCTCAGGTCGGAGACAAATAATGCACGAATTTAATTCAAAGTAATTCCTCTTACTTAATATCAGAAAATGAGGAATTAGTTGACCGCACTTAGCATAGTTTGGGCTCTTTATTTAGCTTTGTTTTCTTTTCTTTCTTTTTTTTGAGTATTTTTCGTTACATAAAGAACAAAAAGAATATTTTGTTGTGATTTAAATGCTCGTAATAAATAATGGGTATTAAATAGCTTTATTTGACATATTGGTGTAATTTTTGTTAAAAGATTTGATGGTATTTCCTTGATGAAAAAACTTAGTCAATGGTATTCGAATAATATACTAAACTTAACTATAAGGGAAAAGTTTAAATACGAAGTAATTACAACGGGCATAAAACAGCCCATTTATTCTAAAAATGTTGCAGTTTGCGAAGACTTTTGTGGTATGTTGCACTAGTGTGGTGTGTAGGTCTGACGCCGAAGGATAAAATTACAGATAAAAATACATAACATTCGCTTACTTTATCAAGTGACACCCATTTATCCCCCCTCCCCCGCACTCCCATTCTTAAAAACGGGACATCTATGTGATTTTCTAAAAATATATACTGAAACATTTCAAAATGTTGTTTTAGAAAATCATTTTCGAAATCAATGACGAACTTAATAACATCGAAGAGAAAATAATCAATAAGTTTATTTATTTATTTATGTTTTTTTTTCTTTTTTGTATGAAAACTTTTGTATAAGGTTTCACAAATAAGCAATATTAAAAAAAAGGTTCCACGTACTCCAACTAACCCTAAACAGACAACTCATGACTCTTGCAGGATGAGAATGTAGACACAGTAATCTATTCAGAGCTGTTTTAGGGGGGAGGGGACACAGAAGACATTAATATTACCAGACAGAACTAGTTAGAAAAGAAACAGATATTGAAAAATCAATTATTTTATCTGTTTTTAAGACTCCTTACCATATAGAGTATTTAGCATTTCAATAATATGGGTTTAAAAAAAAAGAACTGCTAGGAAAACTTGCCCATTGTGGAATTCATGAAAATGGAAAGACTGGCCGATTCACCAAAAAAGGAGCACTAATAAAACAAACGTCAGCTTCGGTGGTTTACCATGAGATTCAAAGGGAACCTTCTCAAACATCATTTATATCACCAACCTGCCTTTTAATTTGGTGGTTAAATTTTTGCAACAAGTTGTAGCTCTTTTTAAATGATCTTTAAATTATGATACCCCTCACATTTTTTATTAGTTTATTAAATTTTTGCCTTTATTCTGTAAAATGGAGAAAACATCTACATGTCAAATAATTTTTACGATAGTTTTAATAACCACAATGAAAAGCAAGTTGAACAGGAAGGTAATTCTGAGTTTTTTTCCTGCAAAAGTAAACGAAGAATCGTATTCGTTAATTATTTTACCGGTTTTTGGAAAACTTATGGATAGTTGCCAGATCGACTCAGAAAAAACTGATTTCTTCGTCTGCATGGAATACCTTCGTTTGAGTTGCCAAAGAAATAAAAATTTCATATCCTAACTAAAACATAAGTATGTTCTAGGAAATACTTGACATTCTACCAACAAGTAAGTGAGTTCATGTCATTACTAAATTTTTAATGACACATATTCTTTACACTTCCATTACCTTCGCTAAATAAAAAGAGCTCCCAAAAGAAATAATTTTCTCAGTTTCATTCTTTTTAAAACAGCATTTTCCAACAGTACATTTTTTCCACACTTAAGAATCTGTCCACATAAAAAACTTTGTTCATTAAATGTCCTAGGGAAAGACACGCTTAATAAAGAATGTCTGCAGAAGCTGGTATAAAATAAATAGTCACTATATTAGGGTAAATTTTTATAAGCACAGAAATTGCGTTTATTAAACAGAAAGAATTCAGAATATTTTCTGGTTACAGTTCAGTAATAAATCTTTATTAATTAATTAGAGAGCGTAAGAAATGCATATTACATTAAATATGCTTTTTTTAATGAAAAAGTATCCATAATTGATGGCATTTAAGAGGAAAAAAAAAGGTAATGATGGTGTGAAAAGTAGACTGATGAATGTTTAAAATTCATTAATAATTCAAAAGAAAATTAGCATACTAATTAAAAGCAATTGCTAGTGTTTTATTCAGATAATACTTTGAATATATATTTTTTAAATGGCTGAAATCATAACTTTTATTTGTAAGGCATTATAATGCACCTAGTAAAAGTTAAAAACTCTATGGGATTCTATTTCGGAACTTTTTGAGTAAGAAGATAAGTCTAAAATTTTAGAGAAATTTAGAAACATCGGAAATTCGCCAATATTTCAAATTGCTAAATACACTAAGAAAATATTCATATTGCATACTCAACAGATTATTATTCCCCTCCCTTTTTGTATGCACTCATAACCAAGAAACAACATTTAATAGTAGGAATGTACCGGTAAGCAAACTGGCCAATTACCGATTAATCGGCTGTTCGATAATCAGCCGAATAATCGGCTTGACCGCTTCATGATAATTTTTTAAATAATCACTTTCTCCAGCACATTTTTCTTGTACAATATCGATTTTATAAATGCTAGTGGTTAAATTATTTCCGATGTATTATTTTCTTCCATTTTCCTAAATTTTCCAAAATTATTTCAAAGTTTAATCCAATTTCTTTAAGCTAATTTTCATATTATTGTTAAAAAAATTAATAAGATTCGAAAATTCAAAAAAAAAAAAAAAAAAAAACAGGGAAAGACAGTGGTGAGTACGCTTATGCTAATTTAGGAGCACTTTTAATTTTAATATATTTTTAAATTATTAGTACCCATTTAATCCAAAACTTATTCTTTGTGAAAATTATAAAGTTACCTAACACACTATGATAATGGAGAAAAATATCAACACATGAAAAATGTTTCAACATTGCATATATGTGCATATTTATTCAAATTTGGAAAGTAAATTTATTAAACAATTTCAATTAACTAGGTTCCTTTTTTTTGTAAATTATTATTCCGTTCCGTTGTATAACTTTTGAATTGTGTCTTGTTTTTCTCACTACACTTCCGTACTGCATATTATTCTTGTATTTGCAGAAAGTTATTTATTGTAAACTAGCAAAAATACTCGGCGTTGCCTGGGTCAGTAATATTGAGAAACAATTTATATACTCAAACTTTGTTTTTTTCCCCTGAACTGAAAGAACTCAAAACACACCGCTTTGACAATTTTTAAAATATCGCCAAATTTTTGCGTAACTGTTTTGGGATACCTAGGATAATTTTGCTCTCCTTACTTTATGAAAATACATTAAGTATTATTATGTCACTAATTTTTGTCACAGAGAAATGGAAATCAAATGTTGAGATACTATTGCTGACCATAAAATGACGTTAAAAGTTTTTATCCTAAATGATTTCGAAATTAATAGGAAACATTTAGCAATTATTTATGCAAAAATACAAATTAATGGTAATTTTAGTCTTGTTTAAGGGTTTCATTAATTTAGTATGTGGATTACTTTACTTTTTGACATAATTTTAAAAAGGTTTTTAATGGATACATACGGAATCGGAAAACAAAAGAAAAAAAAATACGTAATAATACTTTACTTTTTACACTACATAACCAAAATAAAACAATTATTATCTGATATTTATCGACTGTGGCAAAATCTCAATCATCGATATAATACTCCAACTTTTCAAACGTGGGAGTATTATATGGATGATTGAGATTTTGCCGCCAGTCGATAAATATCAGATAATAGTTGTTTTATTTTGGTTATGTCGTGTAAAAAGTAAAGTATTATTACGTAGTCTTTGGCAAAAAAACTGGTGTCAGTTGAAAAAATCGAGGAGAATCTCAGTTATTGAAATCTTGCAGCAAATTTGGCAAAATTCCAGTTCAATCGGATACTAAGAAACTGCCCTATTGTAAGTACCCAGAGAAAGTGACCAATCAACGCAAAAATATTTAAGAAATACCGTTAAGTTGTATTTAAAGCTCCATCAAATTGGAAAATAATGAACCTAATCCAGTTGCCAATATCTTCAAGCGATTACGTTACCGATACTCTAAAACACATATTTACAAAACTCGAGAAAATAATTGATGCAGTGAACAATCTACTAATAAAGCAGTACAATTTATTCTACAAAATAATATTTGCACGTTTCAAAGCACAATAAAAAACACATTGTCTTAATGGTAAATATTCTACTTACAACTAAGACTACAAAATGTTTTAAAATACAAATCATAGTAAAAGCTTAGTAGAAGCCTTCGCGGATTTATGCGAAAAATGTACCTTAAATTGGAATGAAAAAGCACTACCAATCGAACTTTTTCGAATATCGATATAAATTATAGCCTTTTTGTTATTCTGATGCATAAGCTACATTGTGGTAAAAGTTTCATTAAAATTCGTTCAGTAGTTTTTGCGTGAAAGAGGAACATCCATCCATCCATCCATCCATCCATCCATCTAAACATCCAAACTTTCGCATAAATTTTTGTTCAAGTCATACTGAAAGTAATTTTACTCAAAAAATATTTTTTCTATAGGAAAGCGCAAATTAAATGAACATTTTCTATAAATGTACTAAGGTAATTTCATTCAGATTAGAAGCATACTTGATCCATCGCTAGTTAACATGTTCAGGTGATTTTTTCCCTTTTTAATACGCTTTTATTAGTTTCACATGTGGGTTTGTTTGTATGTATGTAACTCTGAATAAAAGATAAAATTCACGCTCTTTGCAAGTATAAAAGTAATATTTTTAATACTATTATTAATACTAAAGGCTAAACTATATTACATGTTGATGCATTATAAGTGCATGTAAACTTAGCGGATATTCAATAACTTTGACAATCTTCTGTTTAGTTTGGTTTACTCTAAAAGCGTATTTTATAGTTTTAAAACTATATGTAGGATTATTATTTCTTTTGTCTTTTTCTTGTAATATATGGTTACATTGATACTTTTGGAAATTTTAGGAGGTTGCGATTAACGCTCTCGACAAAAGTGAAAACATGGTGCCGCTTTTACATAGTAAAAACTTTTCTTCTTTTATTTGTGTCTTTTATTTGTGTCTTCAAATGAGCAAGTTTGCTCACCATGTCAAGATCACATTGATCATTCATAACTGGATTGTGGTATAATGTTAACTTTGTGGTTTTATGTTACTTTCTTCAAAAAAAAAAAAATAAATTTTAGAAAATTAACTAAAGTTTTACAAAAGTATTCCCTTGTTCACAGAAAAAGTAACGATCGTTGAAAAGAGATTATGGTAAAACTTTGGGAGTGGATAATTTGGTGCTAGTATTCTGTGAGTATACAACTGCGATTCTTAAAATTAATACTTTTTCTTTTCACTTATACAACCGAAAATCATAAGTATAACATGAAAAAGTATTTTGTTTTTCGTCTTTTTTTCTGTTCTGATTGTGTAAACATTGCAGAAATTTTTAAACCAAAAATAATTTGTTATTATTTATAAAATATAATGCTATTATGTTTGACTAGCGGTACCCGCACGGCTTTGCCCGTGGTATAAAATTGAAAGTTCATTTGTAAAATAATTGATATAGCAGAAAAAATGCTCTATTTTAGTTTTATTCAACTATAATTAATTCAAAGTGATATAAAGATCTGATATGGACCCCACACTACTTAATTTTACGTGTAAATTTCTTAGTAGATGTCTTAAGTGCTAAAATAGTGCTTGGAGTGAGCAAGATAACAATTCAAACATTTGTATCCCTAGTTTGCTACGAAATAATGCAAAAAAATGTTTTACAATGATTAATCTCTTAAATATCGTCGATTTTAACATCATTCAGTGGATTTTTCGCAAAATATCGCCAACAGCGCCAAATTGAACCTAAATCAAAAAAAAAAAAAAAAAAAAATTCGCCAATAGGCGCCAAATACTTGGCGCCAAGTGTTCGCGCCAATTCATATCACTTTTGTTAACCAATTCATATCACCTTGCATTGAAAACACTGATTTGCCCGATAAATGGTGTAAAACACCCCCTTGGAACATTCGAATGCAACCCCAAGGGAGATGGACAAAAATAAGCCAAAAGAGAAAATAAGAACAATTTTGTTGATAACAGGAACCAACAGAAATCTTACCAAAGTTTAAAAGAAGAAGAAAGTTTTCTTTCCTAGCTTAAAAAACAAAACAATACATTTTCCGAAATGAAACACTTTAAAAAAAACGATGCAATATCGCAATTGATACGATATTTCGTTAATCTGTGCTTTAGGTACCCTTTTCTCGCTAAATGAACGATAGGCGCGCCAAGCGTGGTAACCCTAGCTATTTTCCGTAGTTGACTTTTTGAAAACGCGCCAAGCAGGGTCCCAAAGTATCTTCACCGGGAAAAAGACAGGGTTGCCAGAGAATTGGAACAAATAAATACTACGCCTCCTCTAAAAAAAATATTACAAAATACTACTGTTTCCAAACGTTGCCAAAATCAATGTTGCTGAAATGCGAAATCTATGAGAATGAAAAAAAAAAAAAAAAATCCGCCAAATCTTTTAATTAAGTCATTAGTGTATTGGAAACAGGGTTGACAGAAAAATACTACGCTCCTTATTTGGGCCGAAAAAATACTACCGTAGAATCAAAAATACTACGTCTGGCCGTAGCCTACGAAGATTGACGCTGGCAACCCTGGAAAAAGAACGTAACAAAAATAAGTATGAACACGTAACCATAGTAACAACATGAAAAGTTGATTTCCGTTGATAAAATATTTCATTTTATCTCTCTTTTCAAACAAATTTTATTCTAGAGCTCAACCATTTTAGAATCGTTTGGCTTGCTTTACTGAAGGTAAGCCTTGAATTTCGGGATTTTAAAAACAATTGTTACAGCTCTCCTGATGATCGTAGAAACTTCGAAAAAACTTCATTTTGTGCAGAAAATTTCAAGCTTTCGAATGACATAAGACTTGAAAACGTGTGTGAAATATTTCTTCCCTATTTTATCGAATTTCCGCTAAGAATTCGAATAGAAAAAGAACGAAATGGAATTTTCGAAAAATCGCTTCGAGGTGCAAAACTACATGCTACAAACTAATTTTGTGCCAAGTGGCATGAAAATCGACCGAACGGTTTTGGCGCTACGCGCGTAACAGACAGACAGAAGGAAAGACAGAAAGAAAGAGAGACAAACTTTCAGCTTTTATTATTAGTAGAGATTAAAATAAATTATTGCAAAAAATTTTATTTTACAATGTCAATTAATTGAGCCAAGAAATAATTAAATATAACTAATCTTAAATTACTACGTATTTCAACTTACATCATTACAAGTTTTCCAATCCCTTTAAACTTACTAACCCGGAGAAAATGTTGGCTTATTACAGCCACTAAACCCTTCTGGATAAAATACGGCAACGGAAGTGACAACGGTATTTGTATCTGCCTTTTCATTTGTAGTTGATAATGCTCCTTCATACTAGAAACCTCATTGATACCTCCCCCTACTCTCCCCAAAAGCTAAATGTATTAAACTTTGAACATTCTTCACGGAACAAAAAGCTTTAACGCAGAACATTTTCATATAAATCTCTGATGACAGAAAATGAATCTGGGTCAGCTTCAGACATTTTTAAGAAGGAAATCCTCCTTTCATATTTAAGAATGTTAAGAAAGAGGATTATATATCAGAGCTCTGAAGATTATCTCCCAAATAACTTGACATTTTATTATGCGTTAATCATTTACCGGAATTATGGGATCATATCCTGCAGAATATTTTTAATAAGCTAAAAGTATGCTGTATAGCTTTTTGTATACTTTACCGCGGAGTTTGACACACTACTGGAGAGTGAAATTATTGAACAAGGTACCACGGCAAGCAAAGCATTTTGATCTACATCAGGTAGGCGATTAATATAAAAAGCCATTGGGCGGGGACAGTGCTCCTTTTTTTTACAAAATATTTAATCGTCTCATAAACCACCTTGCAAGATTAAAAGACATTAATTCCCGAACAGTAGTTCTCTATATTGAATTAGCAGCATTAAGCAACGTTCTAAACCTGCGAACTACTCGAAGAAGATAAAGCTGAATAATTAAAGTCATAAGTTTTTATGATTTTATGCATTTATTATGTCTTTTGTTATATTTTATGGTTTGTTTCATCACATCTCGTTCGATTTTTCTTTAAACCCAGACATATTTTAACTGTTCTTTTTGTGTTTGCTATGATGTTTTGTATAAATCGGCAAAAAATGAATATGAGTTTAAATTTGGCTGGGATTTGAAAATTTCAACATGCCGAAAAAGTCAAAAAAAAAAAATATTAGATATTGTGAATACTTATGCGCAGAACTTATTACTACACTAAGATATAATGCATCCATTAAAAGCACGTTCGCGGTTTATGATTCAGCAATATCTGTTGCATCTATCTGTGAGGTTGTAAATTACGGCTCCGGCGGTTTGAAGATTTCTATCGATTTCTGAAGGATTCCGTAATTATACCTGGACTATGGGACCATGGGACCAACTGGAAGGTATGCCCTTTTAAACATTTTTTTTTTTTTTTTGAAATCGGTATGGTCGTCTTTGAAAAATCATGAAACACACAAAAAAGTATTGGTCAAACTGAGAAGCTCCTGATTTGTTGAAATCGGTTAAATACCTTTCCATAAATGACGTATGTTACTTTACTATTTGCCGGAGCTCTTGTTTTCAGCAACCATTAATCAATACTACAAATACAATGTAACACATTTATGAAGCAATCTGCGTAATTGATGAACTTTTCTCCCACCTACCAAAATAGCACGGCGTTTTCCCTGTAGCAGAGCAACCGAAATCCCCCTTTAAAGTGACAGGAATTCATAGATTCTTCCAAATTTCGGGATTCCTTGCGTGCTCTTCTGCTTAAAAGATGTTATGAATACTTGTGTGCAAAACCCATTACTGCCCTAAGATATGATGCAGTTATTAATAGCACGTTCGCGGGGAACATTCATCAATATTTGTTGCATCTATCTTTGGGGGTGTTAATTATGGTTTCGGCAGTGGCTTTAGGAGGGTTATGCATCGGGATTGAAAATTGGAGCAGGGGCTTTGGGGAGTGCTAAACAGTTGCAAGAATTTTAATGATCAAGTCAGGTATGATAAATTGACTAGGAATATCTGTTTCGTTTGGGATCAATACAGCTTGGTGAACCTGTGTGGTAGGTTTTGATCAATGAGGGAAAGTTTTGCATGCATTTTATGCTTAGATATTAGAGAGCATTAAAGGTTTTCCCCGCTTTTGAGAACAGTTGAAGCATAAAAGGGTAAGCATAATTCATGAATAAATGCATGATTTTATAAACATTCGACATAAATGAATATCTCAACACAGAAAAATCAACTCTTTTATGGATAGTTGGGAATAGAAGGCAGCAAATGGAATTTGCGTCATCAGTATGTAATTAAAGTAGTATGTAATTAAAGCAGAATTAAATTACAGTCAAGACCAGAATTTTTCACGAATTGTTTTATAGAAACAGTGAGACTATTTTTACTAACACTTTTTTTTTTTATCAAGCTTTAAATTAAATTTCAGTTTTCGAAATAAAATTGGCATGTGTGGTGTAGATTTATGAGTTTGATCGCGTGCATATGTAATGTGAAAGTGTAAAGTGAATATGTATTTGTATAGATGTATGTATAAGAATTAATTATTGTAATAAAGAAGAATTGTATATTGCAATATTATTAATATTGTATATTACAATATTGTATATTACAATATTGTATAAATATTGTATATTACAATATTGTAATAAATTAAGAATTGTAATTCTGAATATATAAGAATATTCTTATGTCTATAAATGTGCATGTATGTCAAATTGTGTGCGCGTTTATGTATACATGTTTTTTTTCTGCCCATGAATGTATGCATATCAATGCGTGCCTGTATTAGCTGTACAAAGCAATAACACTTGACACCCTGAAAGAAAATTTGTCATAATCTTCAATCCATTACTTCAAGAAAAGAAACGTGAGATTCCATTGAAAAAAGCGTACTGTGTTTTTTTAATTCATTTTTCCTCGACTTTTTTCAAATTTAATATCAATCATCAATCGTAAGTTGACGAAGAGTTGACCGTACAGACATTTTCCTTCTGAAATGAATTTCCTCTTTAAGACCTCGAAAAGGGTTGTCATCTATAAAATTAAAAGATTGAACAAAACTCTAACGGCGTTTTGTTTATTTACTGAAAAAACGCACAAAAGGCATTCCCGGCTGCAATAACCATTTTAAAGTGATCTTTTACTACCAACTTTTAGATCGTTTTGTTTATGTAATTTAAATATGCACACAAGTGTTTTAGTCGAAATGTTGTCGATCATATTTTTATTAAAATTTCGAAGAAATTAAGAGAAATTATTCACGTTGTTTATTTGTTTTATTTAATTAAAAAACATATGTGGCTTAAAAACAGCAAAACGAAAAACATATAGAGAGAGAGACGGAGAAAGAGAACATTGCGTTTTATTTACTGCATAAAAATATGCTCAAAAAGTACTTTCGTATAAGTATTGGTCCTTTCGCTGTAAAAATAATTTCTGTGAAAGTATTCCCGTATTTGTGAATGTTACCAGTACTTTTTATCGCAAAATTTACGCGAGAAAAGAAGAGCGCTATGTGTAGTTACACTGATATGAAATAAAAGCAGGGATATTTTAACCAGTTCTATCGTTGTTCGCAGACCGACGCGCTTACCTCAAACTGAATGGGACTCGAGAAGAAAGGAGGAAAAGCAATATCCGCTTCACGCTGTAATTCACGTCATATACCGATTGCCACTGCAATCATTTACATTTTCCTGTAAAAATTACTGCAAAATTATTTCTGTACGGTAAACACTCCATTGTACAGAAAAACTTGCCTTAAAAATATTCAATGCTTTAAACATTGTGGAAAAAAGGAAAAGAAACTTCCTACGTTGACAGTAGCGTACATAGACTTCGGCGCGCCCCCCCGCATGATTTATTAGTGTGCCCCCCCCCCCCGCAAGATTTATAAATATGCCCTATCTTAGATTTATGGCAAAAAAATTAAAAGCTATAATAAGACTTCGTTGAAGAGTATTCTGATATTTAAAATCAAGTTTATTTCAAAATATAAAGTAATGAAAATTGTAATTACAATGAAAAAGCAGAATTCAGGAAAAGTAATAAAAACTATACACTTGCCACATTGAAATCTTACTAGAAAATACCAGGATATCTTACAATAATTGTACTCCAAGTTTCATTAAAGGTTACTGTTAATTATAAAGCACAGAAGAAAAAGAACACAAGGAAAATTATTTGCAGTCAAATTATGTACAGTTTAAGTTTCAATAAGTTACTTCCTTGCAGTAGGATAAAATTAATTCTTCTACTTTAAACTCATACTTCATCCCCTGCTTTGTTTAGTACTCAAAAGTTTTTGAGTAAGTTCGTCGAGATTTAACTCATGAACCCTGGAGCTTTCTATGCTTAATACAACAAGGTCACTCAATCGTTCGTCTGTCATTGTACTTCTTAGATAAGTCTTAATTAGTTTTAATTTACAATAGGATCTCTCTGCTGATGCAGATGTTACTGGCAACGTGAAAAATATAATAAAAGCTGTGCATATATCTGGGACACTGGATGATAAAACATTGTTCTATAACCGCCAACTTACCGCCTTGTACAACTACTGTGCATACTCTTATTTTATTATTCGGTAAAAATCTAGTTTCATTCGTTAAATTGAATTCGCCCTCTCCCAAAAACTGAGTTTAGGCGCCCTTGATCATAGGAGCTCAATTAGAGATGGACAGGGGGCATATGTTATGCAGGAGAAGGCAGGGAGGGTGGTGAAATCATTACATTATGCATTATATGTGATGTATCGATGCAGATTTCGTTCGGGACACCTGAAAGTAACATTGAATACGGGGAAAAAAAAGTTTTTGTGTTATTTTTTTCACAGTGCGCCCCCATCCCTCTGGCGCCCCCCCGCGCCGCGGGGGCTGCGGGGGCGCTATGTACGCCACTGTACGTTGATAAAGAATTAAATTCATCCATATGATAAAAACTGCGATCTGTATCTATTTGCATGAAAAACGTACCTTAAATAACTTTTACTGCTCTTAAATATCCTCATTTGAATTAGTATCATATTGGTTAGTAAAGCTCATTTCAACAAAGAAAGCAGTTCTAATAATCATCATTAGTAAGATATTAATAGTTTTTAAAAACCAGTAAGATGTTGTTTTTTTTAACCTCTTCTTAAGTAACGTCTTTGAAGCTGGTAGAGTTCTTTATAAGTTAGTAATAACTCCATAAAAACATATGTTCTAAGAACACAGACGCAATTCCGATTTAATCATTTAAATGTTATCCACATGTCAGAGATAAAGCTTGCTTCGCCTAAAGAAAAAGAAGTCTACCATCTTGTCTAGAAAAAGGTCTGAAAAACTGATCTCAGAATGGGGAGCTTCCTGGTTTAAATTGCTCATCGGACATGGTTGTACTTTATCTCACCTGCACTAGTGCTTTCTTTTTATGAATATGCTTTGATGTGAATGGTTGCCTACCCTATAAACGAGTCCTTTAAGGTACATGTGTACTGTGGAAGTCGGACTCCACATCAAATTGCGGTACAGTTGGAAAAGTGACGCAGCGCACTTCAAGTTGCCAGTCTATACCAGAAAGCAACTTAACTTGACACTAAACGCGCGGAGCCAATAAGAGCTCAGAAGCAGTTAAGGATCTCCTCTAATTCGCCAAGTAGGCTGTGACGATTTATCTAGCTCGTTTTTTATTGGCTGACGTCACGACGCCAGTGTCAAGAAACCTTGCAGCGTAGTATAGCTGGTACAAGACAGCAACAACAAGGGAAATAAAAGCTGTTACAACCACTAAAACACATCAAAAACACTATATAAACAGATTACGATCGTTTTATTGATACTGAGCTCTTCGAAATATTTAGCACCATATAATTTTTATAATACGTCAAATGCGAGTTTTTAGCATATACTCCATTATTTGGTGTACCGGCAGCAAGAGTTCCATGAGCAAAAGAACTAAGAACGATATTTTCCAATGCATTTAGAAACGTGTTAAATAGAAAAGAGCCATACGAACCATTTGTTTTTCTTTCAGAAATAGAAAGTGAAAAAAATTTTACGTCGGTCATCCCCGAAGCGGCTAACGAACATTACTTTCTTTCCTGACATACATCAATATCTCATTAAGAAGGATCCAGTCGTCTTAAGAGGCTGTTGATTTGCTTTTTATGTGATGTCTTTCGGACGAATACGCGTCGTTATTGCAGCTAAAACGATGTTCTGAATCACATCGCTGAATATGTTTACGTTTTTCGTTATTTATGATATATGTAATTGAAGGGTTTGGAGGATAAGGGGCTATGTTACATTTAAAAAACTAAACACTCTGGACAGTGGTAAGCAATGGATACAGGTAAGCATGTAAAACTTCGTACATCAAAAGTAGATGTCAATAGCCAAATTTCATACGCACACTAACGACAAAACCAGAAAGCAAAAAAGCTGCAACAACTGAAACTATGAAACTTTGAATTTTAATTACTCGCAATTTCGGTTTGTCACACAATCCCTTCATCTACCAAACCCTTCAATTATTTAAAAGGAAAAAAAACTCCTTTAGCAAAACTTACGACTCAAAAACATAATTTAATACATATATGATGTAAAAAAGCTGTTAAATTGATGACGTGAAACAAGGAATATCTCACAAACTTGCGCTACGTAAATAGTTTCAAAAGCTCAAACTTCACTGATCTATACTTGCTTAAGTTCAGTATTGAAATTAATTTAACTTTATTATAGTGACCTTCGTAATCACCAGTTATTCATTCTTGTTTTTGGCATTGGTAAAAAATCTTGTCATATTAGCCAACAAGACAGCCAAAAACAGAGCAAATGAAAGTATACGTGTGTTAATTTATTTCCAATTATTAGCTATTTAAGACAGAGGGTTGAACAAAATATAAAAAAACGAATAGATACTCAGTTTTATTTTTCTTTCTTTTTAACGTGTTTTCTGCAATATTTATAATTAACTTGTTTAAAAAAAAAAAAAAAAAAAAAAACTACGTACATATTTACGTCACATAGATGACAAAAACTTTTTATTTGCAGAATTTGTTTTCAAATCTTTTGCTATTTCCCAATTATGTTATTGCTCTAAATTGTACGATTTATATTTTTGTTTATGTGTACGATAAATTAACACAATTTATATTGCTGTCTCAAAATATACATTTATATTTTACAGATTTTTTTCTTGTTTCCACATCCATTTCAATAGGAGAGTTGAAAATGCATCAGTTATCATCGAGTACTCAATTTCCGTCTAACATTGTTTCCGAAATTATAAAATGGCAATTTAACTTTTTAAAACTTATTTTAAATTAAAAAAAACTGGCTTCATTGATGCTAAAAATATTGAAGCTTCAAATGAAAATACATCTTAGAAGTTAAACCATCAAACAGATCTTAAGCGCAAACGTGTCGCACCTTCGGAAAAAAAATTAAAAATATGATCACTAATATCTTTCAGTATGCACCATTTTTTTTTTTTGTTAAAAAGAAAAAGAAAGAGTAACAACCCCCAATAAAACAAATAATAGTTTTTTTTTTTCTATCTTGATGAGTTTTAGTTGTCATCACGTGATGCAAAATAAGATGTTTATATGTAATACTACACACGCCTATTTTTTATTACCCAAACAGTGTCTAAGCAAAGAAATAAAATGAGTTGTCAATAATAAAATGAGAGATAAATATTCTGTTCATTACAAACACATTTTCTGTTCATTAAACATGAACTGAAATTTTTCAAATTTGCATATTAACATTTATTTACTAAAGCACTCATTCTATTTTTTTAACCCAAGAGGCAAACACGTTGCAAATAAAAATTTATCTATTAAAAAAAGGAATAGGTTTGCTCATGAAATGTACTTTTTCTTTATTTATTGTCACGCTCTAGTAATTATTTTTAACGTTTTTTTTTTAATGAAAGTACAAATTTTTTTTAAAAAATTTGAATTATTTGTGTCAATCACACATATTTTCAAATTATCAAATCATTAAAATATAATGCAGGAACATTTTTTCTCAACTCACCTCGTCATCAAACGGATCCGCTCCAGGCTCTCCCATAATTTACGCTCTTTTCACTTCAGTTGACGATATTTTTCATGAGAAAACTTTTCCATTCACTAATCATTTCACAAAAGAACGAGTTACATTTGTGCGTGGATCATCACAAATAACCAAGCGACTGTTCCACATAAATGAACAACTAAACAAGCGTGAAAATAAAAAAAAAAATCACAGCGAATACAAAAACTCAATCACAACACCATCTGGCGAAAAAACAAATTTAATATCAACATCGAAGATTGGACCACGGCAACCATAATAAAAAAAGGGATCCGAGCCAAAAAGGATTCTGTATTCAGCCGGTGGCTGAGATGCCTTTGATTGCAAACGTTTTCGTCTGTTCGAAGCACGGCCGATCGCCTCTGATTGGTTAAAACGAATTGCGGTAGCTTTCTCCGAGAGATGGTAACATGCGCCCTCCAGTGAACAGCCAGGGCGGTTTTCTTTCTGCTATTTCTCCCCCCGCCGTTTTATGTTTGCTGAAACGCTTTGTTCTAAAGTAACAGAAATTCAAAAACGTTTTTAAAATGTTAAATATGAGCGAAAAATAAAAGCTTTCGAGTTATTTAAATTTTTAAGCATTTTTGCTCAGATCCTGAAAGCTTTGAAGTTAAGAAAGATTGTTATGCAAATTGTTCGTGTTTATTCGGTAACCAATGATTTCTTTTCTTTTGATAATTATTTATTTACTGCTGCATATTTTGAATGTATTCTTGAAGAAAAAGCGGATACTATCATTAAAACATTTTTTAAATTATTTTTTGAAAAAATTGAGTTTCCAAATTTCATAAAATATGCATATAATGGATATTGAAACGAAAATGCATTTTTGTGCATTCATTTTCTGTTTAGCTTTTCAACGTCATATTTTCAATGATGCAACCAGCTGGCAGTAAAACATAGCTGGAAAATGATTTTGTCATGTTAAGGGGTTACAGAACCTTTCTGACAATTTTCTTAAATTTACGTGAAAAATGCAATTCTTTGAAATCTTTGTTTCCGTACTTATTTAACAATCAATAATTTACTTTCAAACATTAAAAATTCTTCTCACTTTTTTTAAAAATTTGAAAAGTTTAAGAAAATTTTAATTTTTTAAAAACTCTAAGGCTTTTTTGTTTTTGCACTAATTTCAAAATTTCTTTTTGCTAAATGATCACAAGAATGACCTCTAAAAATTCTGTGCATTCATTTTCTTATATATTGATTTGAAAATATTTTGTGACCTTTTATGTAAAAAATTCTTAGAAAAATTTGCTTTTCGAGGTTTAACAAGTTCTGAAAATTTTAGTAATTTATGAAATGCTTATTTAATGCACAGTTTTGATAAATATATTATCCTGAGTGCAACAAGTATTGCTTTAAAGTTGTATCTTTAATATAAAAAAATCCTTAGTATTTCCAGTAACACAGAAACACTAAAAACTGATCATCGAGAAAAAGCACTTTAAAGTTCTGCTTTTTCATTAGAACACATAGCATGCATGCCCTAAAGTCACATATACCTTTTTAAATAATTTAGCTAGAGCAATGCTTTTTTTCCGAGTGTTTTAAATAATTTTTACTTTTGAAATAAGCAATAAAAACTGTTTTGGTCTTTTGGTCATTTTTGAGGTACTGAGACCCCTTAATGAAGAACTACTTATATTAGTTCGTTGGTTTCCATAAGGATGCGTTCTGTTTACTCCCCATTTGCAAACCTTGTGCTTTCATCAAACTCTGGCATCTATTCTTTCATGTTACACCACAATCGGTGGATACTATTACCACGGGGAGTTTTGACTCCCAGTTCCTCACCGGATTAAGTTTCCTGAATAATAACGATACTAAATGTGCTAGGAATATCAGTGAAATAATTCAGTCCAAACACTCAAGGTGATTTTAAACTACCGCACAATCATATAGCGTTTAGGTTGACGTTTTTTTGTGACTAAAAAAATACACCGATTAAGACCGAATTTAAAAACTCGCGAAGTTTTGTTTAAGAAGCCAACCACAACGCTATCCTACTGTATGCTTTGCCTAATTTTTGTGGATAATTACATTACAACTTGCTTGAATGAGTGACGCATGAGAGTATCACTTTTTATTTATCAATTTATCTACGGATATTTTTACAGTAAAAAGTACTGAAAAATACATATTTAATAAAAAAAGTAGAAAATTATTACAGCTTAAGAGTTGGTAAAGCGCAATATTACTTGAAGCGAGACACACTAAACTAATTCGTTAGTTTAGCATTTACTTTGATAAACACATCAGGGGGGGGGGAATCAAAATCCCTAGCAGGCTAGAATTGAAGACAAATAAGTAAAAAGTACTTTTTTATTTTCAAATCATCTATTTGTCATCAAAGGAACCAAATCAAAAGATTTAACCATGTGAATACTTCCTAATTAAGCTACGACTTCTTAATAAGCATTTTAATCCGTAAGTTGTTGACATAAATTCTTTTCCATATACTAATTAAGTTTAGAAAAAATAATAGTTTTTAACACGATTTCGCAAAATTCTTCGTCTTCCTACGCAAATATATTAATATATTTTTGTATGCTCATTGCTCACATTAAAAATATTTTTTTCGCTTATCTACTCAACGATACATTTTTAATTTAAAATTCTTTAAACATAAACAAAACCAACTTTAAAATTCAGTAGAATCTTATTTATCCGACCTTTGATGGTCTGAATGTCCAAATAACCCAAAGAAAATTTGTAGATTTTTTTTCGGTTGTATGTTTATGGATACTAATTTTAAAATGCAGCAAGAATTTAATTGTATCTACTCAAAACATTTTTTTATGATAAAGCCTTTCACTTCACTTAAATATGACGAATGTTTGAAACAAGTGACAGTAAACTTTTTTTTAATTAAAAAAAAATATTTATATGTTTTTCATCGTCTTCTAAACAATCTCTACTCTCTACTAATAATAAAGCTGAAGGTGGGTCTGTCTTTCTTTCTGTCTGTCTGTTACGCGCGAAGCGCCAAAACCGTTCGGTCGATTTTCATGCCACTTGGCACAAAATTAGTTTGTAGCATGTAGTTTTGCACCTCGAAGCGATTTTTCGAAAATTCCATTTCGTTCTTTTTCTATTCGAATTCATAGCGGAAATTCGATAAAATAGAGAAGAAATATTTCACACACATTTTCAAGTCTTATGTCATTCGAAAGCTTGAAATTTTCTGCACAAAATGAAGTTTTTTCGAAGTTTCTACGATCATCAGGAGAGCTGTAACAATTGTTTTTAGAATCCCGAAATTCAAGGCTTACCTTCAGTAAAGCAAGCCTAACGATTCTAAAATGGTTGAACTCTAGAATAAAATTTGTTTGAAAAGAGAGATAAAATGAATTATTTTATCAACGGAAATCAACTTTTCATGTTGTTACTATGGTTACGTGTTCATACTTATTTTTGTTTCGTTCTTTTCCAGGGTAGCCAGACGTAGTATTTTTGATTCTACGGTAGTATTTTTTCGGCCCAAATTAGGAGCGTAGTATTTTTCTGGCAACCCTGTTTCCAATATACTAATGACTTAATTAAAAGATTTGGCGGATTTTTTTTTTTTTTGATTTTCATAGATTTCGCATTTCAGCAACCTTGATTTTGGCAACGTTTGGAGACAGTAGTATTTTGTAATATTTTTTTTAGAGGAGGCGTAGTATTTTTTTTGCTCCAATTCTCTGGTAACCCTGTCTTTTTCCCGGTGAAGATGCTTTGGGACCCTGCTTGGCGCGTTTTCAAAAAGTCAACTACGCAAAATAGCTAGGGTTACCACGCTTGGCGCGCCTATCGTTCATTTAGCGAGAAAAGGGTACCTAAAGCACAGATTAACGAAATATCGTATCAATTGCGATATTGCATCGTTTTTTTAAAGTGTTTCATTTCGGAAAATGTATTGTTTTGTTTTTTAAACTAGGAAAGAAAACTTTCTTCTTCTTTTAAACTTTGGTAAGATTTCTGTTGGTTTTTGTTATCAACAAAATTGTTCTTATTTTCTCTTTTTGGCTTATTGTTGTTTATCTCCCTTGCATTCGAATGTTCCAAGGGGGTGTTTACCCATTTATCGGGTAAATCAGTGTTTTCAATGCAAGGTGATATGAATTGGTTAACAAAAGTGATATGAATTGGCGCGACCACTTGGCGATATATCGCCAAGCTTTTGATCGCCAAGTATTTGACGCCAAATTGGCGATTTTTTTTTTTTTTTTTTTTTTTGATTTAGGTTCGATTTGGCGCTGTTGGCGATATTTTGCGAAAAATCCACTGAATGATGTTAAAATCGACGATATTTACGAGATTAAACATTGTAAATAATTTTTTTGCATTGTTTCGTAGCAAACTAGGGATACAAATGTTTGAATTGTTATCTTGCTCACTCCAAGCACTATTTTAGCACTTAAGGCATCTGCTAAGAAATTTACACGTAAAATTAAGTAGTGTGGGGTCCATATCAGATCATTATATCACTTTGAAGGAATTATAGTTGAATAAAACTAAAATAGAGCATTTTTTCTGCTATATCAATTATTTTACAAATGAACTTTTAATTTTATACCACGGGCAAAGCCGTGCGGGTACCGCTAGTACTAAATAATGTCGATTAAACGATCGTTGCTTTTTCTCGTTTTAAACTACTTATTTAAGGAAATGATTTACTTATTACGCACTAGCTACGTGGTCCGCCTCTGTAAGGAATGTACATTAAGAATAAAAGTTTTGTCAAGTGATGCGTGTCTAAAAATCCCAGTAAGATTAAAGCCGACATTTTGTGCAGTACGAAAAATTAAACAATCGCCAAAAAAGTTTTGAATTCCCGGTTGCAGGAAAAAGCTTAAATGCACAAGCAAGAATTTATTTGTTTATGTTCAAGAAAAAAATAGCGACACCCTTTTCTCATCAATAATTTCTTTCACGCTATTTCATTTATTTCGAGCTCGTGCGGAAGATATTAATACATCCAATTTAAAATGGAATTTCCAAATTAAAAAATGCCCATATCATTTTTTCTGGGTGAAGTTAGCGCTTCTAATTTTTCAAAACATTCGGAAAGAAATCCACCTCAAAGGTATTTTTCGCGAGCTTTCAATTGGACCAAAATCGAGGAAATCGCATAATTATTTCGGGTAAAAAGAGCAGTTTAAAACGATTTTGGATTCCTTACATAGAAATTCGAACGGTTACGTACTTATATGGCTTTCGACCCCCCCCCCCCTATGGCCCTTCCCGGGCACCCAAGTACCTTTTTGCCAAATTCGGTCCAGATACAACGTAAACTGAGGATTTGTGTAACGAACATACACAAATATATATTCTCTTTTTTATTTATATGAATTATCACCTGGTTTTTTGATTGTCTGGATTACATTTGTTTCTAGCTCGTTCGATAAACGGGGTTGAATTGCAATATTTTTTGTTTAAGGAAAACCATGTAGCAATATAGCGTATTGATTTAAACCAGTATCTCAAGCACAAATTACATAATATTTCAGAGAGAAATTTTGGAAAAGTAAAGAAAAATGGTTGTCGCAAAATCGAGAAATAAAAGAATATACTCACAAAAATAAATAAATACTATTTACACTATACGATGTGTTTGAAGAACAATGTGTCGGAGGAGAAGCTAGAACGTTATTGTCTGTCTCAAATCTTAGAAAAAGTGGAAATGTCTCCATGGGAGCAAAGACCATATGGAATGATGAACCCTTTTGAATTAAAAAAACTTTCAATCAATTAAAATGCTATTTCCGCTCAAAATGTATCAGATGAAGAAAGTGTCAGAAAAAATGCTAAAATGTTATCTTTTGTAAAGCAATGAGTAGCCGCCGCTAAGCAAGGGCTAGGGCAGAAACATGCAATACACCGCCAACTCGTTCATTTCGATCCATGGACTGCAGTTTCGGGCTTAATATGCCCTCATCAGCACGGAATACGAAAGCAAACGAGTTGGAGGCAAAAATCCTTTTATAGAGCAAAAGGCTTTGCCTTAAAATTTTCGAGTTGTACCGTTCCCATGTGCGGTCGCTCGCTGGTATTCTAATTTCACATTGGCTACCAGTTTTTTTTTTTTTTTGGCTCTTTTGCTCTATAAGAGGATTTTTCCCTCCAACTCGTTTATTTTCGTATTCCATGCTGATGAGGGCATAATAAGCCCGAAATTACAGTCCATGGATCGAAATGAATGAGTTGGCGGTGTATTGCATGTTATCTCTTAGTTTAAATTTCCGAAAACGAGGTTAGGAATCGACAGTTTTAATTATGAAATTTATTATAGCTCTTGAGGATACTCGTTCCCAAGTATTTAGTTTATTGTTTAATTTAAGAACAAACAATGTTGAGTTTTTCAGAATCATTATTTTCAGTCAGTCGTTAACCCATTATTGCCTAGCGTCCCATTTTAGGGGCGATCCAAAAAGGGTCTGAATTTCCCCCAAAATGCACATTTCAAGCAAATAATAGTGTTCAATTAGTACCTTAGTATTGTTTCAATTCGTTATTAACAGATTGCAGCACATAACCATTGTAAAGTGTGTTCTATAGTAGTTTTAATAGGATCTTTATCAAAAATGACACCGTTCACAGTATCAAGAAAAAAAGCTAAGTTTTCAAAGTTATTCCCAGCTTCTCAGTTTATGTTGATTGCTGATTTTATTTCTTCTTACAAAATGTCTATTTAAATATTATATCGTAGGCAGAAAAAAAAAATTTAGTAAAAAAAAGTTTATACCCTCTGGGGTCTATTGTAACTTTTAAGGGATGATTTTTCTTTCTTTAATAAAAAAAAAATTATTTTTTACATAATATTTTTTTTTATTATTTTTCCTGTCCATTAAACACTGTTTGTAACCAGTATACAAAATATCTTTGATAAAAAAAATCAGGCATTAATTGGTTAAAACTCATTCGCCATCAAATTAAACAGTTCGTTAAATTTATCTTTAAACATTAAATATTTCGTATTATAGTTTGTACTTTTTAAGCATCAATTATGAAATAGTGTGCAATATAATATGCAGTAAACTTCCGATTATAGGCGGAATATGACGGCACGGTAACCGCGGTTAAGCGAATACCGCGGATGTTTAGAAAAATAGGTAAAAAAAATTAAATAGTTATTTAGAAAAGTGCCAATTTGAGTCCCAAGTGAATTTTGACTAGTATTTCAATAACTAGATAAAAAAATAATTTTCCCCAGTAAGAAGATAAGGTTTTTCTTTCATTTCATCTAATAACATCAGAAAAAAAAATGTTTTTTTCTTCAGAAAATGTTTGTTTTATACTTCAAAAATCAGATCGGTAACGTGTCCCCAGTAGCAAAGCTTAGCATGCAAACAGCTTAAGCGCACTTTCTAACTTCCCAAAAAAACGCAATTGCACAAAAAACTGATTCTATTTTTACCCCTTTGTTAATATTTTACTTCATTTTTGTTTTACTCGATTTCTGACTTTCTAGGGAATGCGAAATAAGCGTGTCCCTCAGTTCCGCGTCAGAGCGGTAACAATAACTTCCGATCTATATTTAGGCTCCCAAAATCATTTCCTGCACCGATACCACGTGATACTGAGTACCTGGTGTGATGTTTTATCGCATCGTAATTAAAAATTTGCATTTCTGCATCTAAAATTGCAGGTAAGATTTTTTAAAGTGATTTTATAAAATGTGTGTCATTTAAGTCATCAGATCGGTAACACGAGCTAAAATGCGCAGTTTTTATTATTTTAAAAGTTATTTTATATATAAGTATAGTCCTTTATTACAAGTGAAAAAAACACGTGTTTGATTTTGGTTTAGCGCGATCGACTCGGAAATAATACTAAAAAAAAACTTTGTCGGTTTGTCAGATCGGTAACAGTCAGAGCGGTAACATTGAAAAACAGCGAATATGTTACCGAACTAACTCTCACGTTTCAGAATTAATAAAAAGCAAAAATCATAGGTTTTAGCCATATATTGAATATTTTTGTTCTTAAAAAATGAAAAGCAATGAGTTTTAGTACAATTGCTTCATTTGTGGTTTGTATGACCTAACAATAGAAGTTAGTAAAATAAGAAAAATTGACACTGCAGAAATTAAGTTAATTAATTATTATTATTATTATTATTTATTTATTTATTTATTTTTTTTTTTGGTGCTTCAATTTCTCATAACTTCGCTAAATAACTAGATAATAACTAGCATGCTAAATTTGAATTTCTGATCAAGAAATTAAATTTCCTGCAACTAATTAAAGAAAAGCAAGCAGCAGAGTTGTGTGTTGAAAAAGTTGAAGTTGTGTGTTGTTTCAAAACAAAACAAATGTTTTATTAGCTTGGATTTGGTAATCTCATAATTTATTTTATCTAAAAACCTTATCGCTCATTTTTATTTCCAAGAAATTCTTTTTTATAATGAAATTTGATTTTTTAGCTAATATATATATATATATATATATATATAATATATGTTAATCTAATTATCTTAATTCTATGTTAAAAATGCAAGGAAATGATATCATTTTTATGAG
>JAXGGA010013338.1:0-35591 GCA_038373865.1 Uloborus plumipes | reverse complement strand
TATGGTGTATGCCGAATTTCATGTATTTAGGCCATACCGTTTTTGAGAAGCGCGTGCCGCTCACACACACACATAAATATCTCATTTATCTATGTGTGTCTGAATATACACATAGAAAAATCACACACCATAATTCTACACTGGTAGTTTGCAGAGGCAGCATGAGCAAGAGACATGTAGTAAAAAATAGTTTTATTTATCTCCATATATTATTTCTCTAAGCCGAATCCTATACACGGTCGAAACTCGCTCATTTCTTTATCGAATTGCAAGAAAATTTATGATTTTGAAGCTTATCCCGCGGGCTATTGACGAAAATTAGACCCACCCTCTAAAAAGTGTCGGTTCGTTTTTTATTCGAACTTCAATTTTTGGGCACAAAATTGACTCTATCTAGCCGAAATAATTGTCATATCGTCTCCATTTTGATTTCATTCGAAAGATTAAAAAAAATGCGTTCTTTAGAACGTTTCTCCGCTAGCGCCGCGTAACGAGAATCTCGAAAATCCACGTTTAAGCGACTTATAAGCGATTGAAGTTTGAAAAAGTTAAATTTTTTGCTCAACTGTTAAAATCGTTACATTGTTGTTCAAATCAATTTTAAATGCGACATTTCAAGCCAAGGCTTAGCTCGGTAAACCTTAATTGTAACTTTTATTGTTTCGAAATACTATGGTAGTTTTGCGATAACGTTAGTATTTAGTTTAGTAGTAGCCTTGGGTATTTGATTTTAATACAGGGTATCACTTTTGTAGTAGTTGTAAAAGTGAACGTGTCTTTGATCTCTTTGAAAAGTTGTCAGAACGACGGCAGTAGATGGCGATGTTGTGCAAATGAAGCCAATAAAAATTGTCGTATTAAATTTTAAGTTTAGAGTTTTTTTTTTTTTTTTTGCGGAATTCCGCACGGGTCACCTAGTACTATTTACATCTTAAAATAAAATGAGCTCTCTGAGCTATTCAAACAGGCATTAAGAGCAAGAATCTGAGAGAGTGTCACGCCTGTGATTCATGACCTCTCAGATTTTCTCCCAAAAATTACCAAATGTTTATTATCTTAACGAAAGACCAAATCCAGAATGTTTTGCTCTAAAGTTGAGTTGTTTAGTTTTTATGGACCCCTAAAGATGAAGGTGCGGCATCAAAAATTAAGCGGATTTTCAAGACATGGAAGTTGCCGTGAGCCAAAACTCTTACCAGGAACTGTTTAACTCCAATTTTCTTTTTGTATATGGAATATAGAAGGTTGAAACTTTACAAAATGAATGTTAAATTTGTGGTAAGTTGTTGCCGTAAGGTCAGTGAAGGCCCTCAAAACAATGCATTTTTGACGTTTTTTAGCGTTTTAGAGGTCCAAAAACAGCTTGTACATTTCAGTTGGCACGGCAAAAGTAGTGTCGTTTGAAAGACCAGTGTAAGCACTTTAAAACAATGCATAAATAACCGAGGAAAGTTCAACGTGCTTTTAGTTGCGTAAGGCCGAAATATGAAAAATATCATATTTTACCGATATTCAAACGGTCATAACTTCCTCTGCCAACAACATATTGAAATATTTTTTTGCCAATGTCATACTCTATTCTTTGTCTTAACAGAACAGTTGAGTCCTTTGAGGCGAAATGTGAAAAAACTTTTTTACAAAAAAATTATTTTTTTCCTGTACATTTTTTGTAAAAAATTTTTTCTCATTTCGCCTCAAAGGACTCAACTGTTCTGTTAAGACAAAGAATAGAGTATGACATTGGCAAAAAAATATTTCAATATGTTGTTGGCAGAGGAAGTTATGACCGTTTGAATATCGGTAAAATATGATATTTTTCATATTTCGGCCTTACGCAACTAAAAGCACGTTGAACTTTCCTCGGTTATTTATGCATTGTTTTAAAGTGCTTACACTGGTCTTTCAAACGACACTACTTTTGCCGTGCCAACTGAAATGTACAAGCTGTTTTTGGACCTCTAAAACGCTAAAAAACGTCAAAAATGCATTGTTTTGAGGGCCTTCACTGACCTTACGGCAACAACTTACCACAAATTTAACATTCATTTCGTAAAGTTCCAACTTTCTATATTCCATATACAAAAAGAAAATTGGAGTTAAACAGTTCCTGGTAAGAGTTTTGGCTCACGGCAACTTCCATGTCTTGAAAATCCGCTTAATTTTTGATGCCGCACCTTCATCTTTAGGGGTCCATAAAAACTAAACAACTCAACTTTAGAACAAAACATTCTGGATTTGGTCTTTCAATAAGATAATAAACATTTGGTAATTTTTGGGAGAAAATCTGAGAGGTCATGAATCACCTCATAATGCTAGGCGTGACAGTTTCTCAGATTCTTGCTCTTAACTTTTGCCGGCCATCGAAACATCACATTGAAATCTCACCCAGAATCAAATTTAGAGTACATTATATAGCAAAATGAAGCATCAACGCCACCTAGGCAAATTTACATAAACAATATCTAGATGACACGTTTCCTTTCAGTTTGAATCCTCTCATGGTGTGTACCGAATTTCATGTATTTAGGCCATACCGTTTTAGAGAAGCGCGTGCCGCTCACACACACACACACACACACACACACACACAAACAAACATCTCATTTATCTATGTGTGTCTGAATACATACATAGAAAAATCCACACGCCATTATTCCACACATTATAATCAGCTGTTACTTCTAATATCTAAAATTTTCGTTTCAATATGTGCAGTTTGTACATGCTAAAAATCAAAGTTGGAAGCTTGTCGATATTTTCAGGTTTTTCTTCTGAAAAGTGTATTTCAATGCTAAAAACCAGGGCTGTGGAGCTGGTGAGAAAAGGAAAAACTCAGACTCCTTTACTCCAAAATCAGTTCGACTCTGACTCCGAAGTAACGACAAAGTTGTGTGACTCAAAATAACCGACTCCTACTCTTAGAATTTTAAACCTTCGACTCCGACTCCACAATGCAAAAAATAAACTGTTGTTTTTACAGTATAATACTGGCAACAGAGAGTTCCAGTTTAAAACTGCAAAATGCACAGTAAAAAACTGTGAAGCAGCAATTTTACAGTTAATTACCACAATGTTGTAGTTGATTATCACAAAATTAGCTATATTATACTGAAAAACAACTGGCAGCAGAAGTTCCAGTTTTAAACTGTAAAATGCACGGTAATAAACTGTAAAATTAGCAGTTTTACAGTTTATTACAGTAAAGCAGTTATTTTAGTTTATTAGCTTAAAATTAGCGATTTTTACAGTTTGATACTACAAAATTAGCGGTATACTGCCGTGCTAAGCACAAAAGTCGTATCTGCATTTTTTAACAAAATGGAGTTATCGCCACCAGGTGTCTCTTTGTGACATATTTTACCTAAATACAAAACTATATAGTCATTTGAGAACGGGAAATATTTAAAGAAAAATTCTGAAAAAGTTTCATCTGAATCAAATACATGGTGGCGCAAAACTTTAAAGAGTTTTATCTCAGCTTGAGCCCGACTGCAGATACCACTTTTGCGCTTAGCACAGCAGTATAATACTGTAAAAACAACATTCAATTTTTTACAGGGCACAGCACTGCTAAAACAGACAAAGTAAAAGAGTCATTTTTTTTTCGGTAAAAAAGGCGTTGTCCCCACAAACCATTTCGATTACTATTTGCCCTAAAATTTTTCCTGAAACTGCGCTATAGCAGTGACGCGTCAAAATGATTTGGAATAAGTAATTGCGATTGTATACTTAAACAACAGGTGGAAGAACTATCCTCATAAATATTGATTGGTTTGACTACTGTTCGACGTGGTTACTTACTAAAACGTTTCATATAACATTGAGCCAAGAGCCCCACCAGAACAAAGGTAAGATTTTTCTTAGTGGTCCCTTTCTCAACCTTATTGAATCCTATATGAAATAAGATCCACAGATTCTCATCAACTTTGTTCCAGAAAAATGTCCCGTATATCCAGTAATATACTTTTGTTTTTGTTTTCTTTTGCAACTTATTTCCAATGTATAAGAAGTGACCACACTGCAAAAGAAAAAAGAAAACTAGTTTTTACAGTATAATGACTGGCAGCAGAGGTTCCGGTTTAAACTGTAAAATGCACAGTAATAAACTGTAAAAATAGTAATTCTACAGTTTATTACTGTAAAGCAGCAATTTTGCAGTTTATTGCCATAAAATTTAGCTATATTATACCGTAAAAACAACAGTATAATACTGGCAGCAGAGGTTCCAGCTTAAAACTAAAATGCACGGTAATAAACTGTAAAATTAGCAGTTTTACAGCTTAGTTCTGCAAAGTTAGTTTTTAGTTTAGTACTGTAAAGTTAGTTTTACAGTTTAGTACTGGAAAATTAGCCTTTTTATAGTTTTTTGCCGTAAAATTAGCAATTTTAACAGTTCATTACAATAAAATTAGCTGTATTATTCTGTAAAAACAACATTCATTTTTTACGGTCCGTATAGGTTCCGTGTTGAACGGGACAGTTCTGTTTTCAGGTAACGTTGTCCCGTACATGAGGGACAGTGAAATATATCCCGTTTTCTGAAGCGATGTAAAAGGAACATCGGAATGTTTCAACCGAACATCGTTGGGTGGTTTTGTTTTAGCATTTAATACCAATTCATGTTAATTTTCGCATAGTTATTGAACATATTCAATGCTTTCCTGGCCCCAGTGCACTGGTAAACTGAATTTATCTCTTAATTTGAGAATTAGCAAAGTTGGGCAAATCGCAGCTTATTTAAAGCAACATTCATCGTGAGAGAAATTTTATGAAATATTTTCAAGATCATTGCTCTTCTTTAAATTTAATACTAGATATTATGAAATAAATTTGCATATAAAAACAATAATTCTCTCTTCTTTTTTTTTTTTTTTTTTCCAAGAGTTCTGCTCTTCTCAAATAAGAAGTTAAAATTACGCGACTTTTATTTTTAATATACCTATAGTTGCTAAAATCGTTAAATATCTTATTAGTCCAATCAATAGGTAGAAAAAAACGGGCTTTTCAAACAAAAAATGGGCTAGGAGATTTTTTTTTTAATTTGTACATATTAGTGCCAACATGAAAAAACAAAGCTATTAAACAAGAAGGACCCCGGGAAAACTTTTGGGGGGCAAAAACCACAAAACTTTATGACTTTTTGTGGTTTTTTCGAAATATCCCAGAAAAGGTATAAATTAGCAAAAATTGTCAAATACAAAAGTTAAAGAAAATTAAATTTCCTACAACTTTCGTAATTACAACTTTTTGTAGCACAAATAATAAGCTCGATGTAGCTCGTTGAAAATAGACGTCCCCCCCCCCCCCAAGAAAAAAGAAGAGTTTATTCTTAATATAAGACACATTAGTTATTAAAATTTAACTATATTTTGTGGAGCAAAATAAATCGTAACCGCAAGTGTTATTGCATCATCACGGAATCCCCTGTACTAGAAAAAGCACCGATTTCCTAAGTACCCAATACAGTTCAATCTCGTTTATCGGGAGTAACCGAGACCGAGGCCAAAAGTAATCCAGATAATCCGGGATGGGTAGGGTATAGCAGGCAAAACAAATTCTTTAATAAGCAGACATACTTTTGATTACCGCAGAAAACAGTGCTATGTAACAAATAACATAGGATCAGAACATGATAAAAATTAACAAATTTTCTTTGCTCGTTGAAATCATTAGAAAAATTGATTTCCATTGAAATTCTCTGAAAATCAGCATTTCTAGATCACCTAAGCAAAACAAAACAAGAGAATGTAACATTCCATTATTAGCACGTTTTAATGTTATTGCAAATATTATAATTACTAGGGATGCACCGATTAATCGGCCATAATCGGCCCCTTTTGCCGATTATTAATAATCGGTAAAATTCTGCCGATTAATCGACGGAAAAATTATTTTTTTAATTTTAGTTTTTAAAGTATGCTTTCACCAAGAAACTATGATGAATAATTTTACTAACAGCAAATGAATTAATTATCTGCAATCCTTACTGTAACATGTAGTATGAAAGTGTACACTAGAGATGAGTTCGGGCTCACTTTTGAAGACCCGAGCCCACCCGAGCCCGAGAATTTTTAATCCGAGCCCGCCCGAGCCCGAGTGATATTGTTTTGTTTTGAGCCCGATCCGGCCCGAGCCCGAGTGTATCAAATATCAATATATATATATTTAATTTCCACTTGGTATGCACTGCCATATGGTCTATCGTAATAGCAATCGCAAATATATCATAAGTGGGTGCTATCTTTTTGAATTATTATTATTATTATTGCTGCCATTAAGAAAAACGGTTCTCACGCTCTTTAAGTACCCCAATATTTTATTCCGTGAACGTTGTATTTGTATAAAAACTGACTGTCTTAATATGAGATCGAGCCCGAGCCCGCCCGAGCCCAAAAGCTGCTTGAAGTTAAAGGGCCCGAGTCCGTCTCGGGCTCGGGCTCGGGCTCGGGCCAAGCCCGGCTCATCTCTAGTGTACACAGAGTAAAAATAAAACAAATAGTTTATACAGTGCGTAAAACTGAATGGACTATTCAAAGGTAGCTCTCAGAGCTGATATTCATATGACACTATTAGGAATAATTATGCTCCTGAATTTTTAAATTGGAATGCAAAAACATTATTATTTCATTTTGTTTATAATCAGGCATATTTTACCGATCAACCGACTGAAAAAATGTTTTAAATAAAACTTTTGAAAGTATGCCTTGAACAAGAAACTAGGATGAATAAACTTATAAGCAAGAAATAAATAATTTTATAATTTTCTGCATATAAATATAACATATAGTGGGAAAGCGTAGCAAAACAAATAATTCAAAGAATGGAACATAAAAAAAATCATCACCGTTTATGTAGATTGCTTAACAAATTGTTTTTCTTATTTCAAATAAATATACACATACTGACAATCAGTAGCGTACATAGACTAAGGTGCGCCCCCCAGCAAGATTTGTAAGTGCGCCCCCCACCCCTATTAAAATGTAAAAAATATTTTCCCCGTGTAACCTTTAGTGCTATTTTTCTAGATCGGGCGCCCTCAAATTTCTTGCGCCCCCCCGCGCCGCGGGGGTTGCGGGGGCGCTATGTACGCCACTGCTGACAATGCTGCAACTTTTTTATGTGTCAATACTTTCCCCCTTAGCACAGTGCTTTTAGATATACAAAAGAATAAGTATTGCTAATAATTGAAAACGAAATTTTAATTAAAATCACACTTGAATTAGTGCTCTACTTTTTTTTCATTTGTATGTCTAGTTAACATAATATTTAATGATGTTATGTGTTAATGTAATTTTATTAACAATAATAGGAAAATTGGTTACAATCTGGAAATTTTTTCGTGGAAATCAGGAAAAGGAAAAAAAAAATAAATAAAGCTATCAGAAATAACGATCTCTAAAATCGGAATTGTAAAAGAAAAAAGGTGATGGAGGAATTAGTAGTGTTAAAAAAAAGCATCCCTATCATTAATCGTTTTGCCCGATTAATCGGTAATCGGTAATCTGCCAATCGGCCTTATCGGTGCATCCCTAATAATTACCTCCAGTTTTTTTACACATCACCGAGCCCTTGTTTTCAAGATGCTACTTAAAAGGTATATGATTCCATTTCAATGTCCCAAAAGACAGGCTAAGGCCCAACTTTTCTTTCCAGCAAGTATCCTTTCCAACAACCTTTCTCAAGAAACAAAAATCATATTTGTCAAGTTAAAATGACAAATAGCTATGTTTTGATCATGGTAAAAGCCGTTCATACAAACACTTTAGGAAAGGTCTGTGTACTCTTTATGAATCTCATAAAAGAGAATTTGAAATGGCCTTAATTTAAATCCCTACATGAAATCAGAACTCACATCTCAGTTAACTGTACGAATCAATTCTTTGCTTCTGAGAATCATCTAAAAATTCATTAATCAACGCAACTTCGAATTTCGTTGAAGAAGCATTCATCATTGTTGAACATCCTTGCGAAATTTCATTCTATTCGGAGAATCTCTTTTCAAGTAAATGACGCCGACTCGGATTTCTTTGTACACATTAAAATATAATTAGCGGCTCGCATTCTTAAATACCATTCAGATCATTAGGAAGTTTAATGAAACTGGCACACATGCTTTTTTAACTACAACCGTGCCGACAGGATGAACTTTTAATTAACCTTAAACGTAAGCCGTCCGATCCGCCATTTTGGTTCCAGTGAATTTTATAATTGAAGGGGCGAGTAGATAAAGGTGATATGTGACATTTGAATTTCGCCGATTTACACAAATTTAACTTGTGTGTATGCAATCGTGTTAACCCATAAACACAATTAAATTGAGAAGTGAATAAAAGTGATATGTGACAATTTTTTTTTTAATTTCTAGAAAAAGTTTTCAAAAAAAAAAAAAATATTACCTTATTACCTTCATCCATGGTAAAAAGTGTGTTTTTCCAAAATTGTCACGTATCACCTTTATCCACTTGCCTCTTCAGTTGAGACATTTAGTTATTTTTTCATTATTATTGAGAAATCAAGATTGCTTGTTGATCTTACTTGGCCGAAGTCTGAAGCTTGCTTCGAAAATCTACCGTCTTTGCAATTGGTAGACCTTGTGATCTATTTTGTCTGGCCAATGAAATTTATTTTCTGGAATGTTATATGGTCGTCGTCTACTTTTTTTGCAAAAAAAAAAAAATTTTTTTTGTTTTCAATATTTTTTTTTTCTATTTTATTTATTATTATTTTATTAAATTTAAATTTCTTTCTTTCTTTGTTTATTTATTTATTATCTTTTTATTTATTATTATTATCATTTTCAAATGATAAATCTCTTCGTATTAACCCATTGATTTTTTCATTACCCTTTTTTGAGTTATTTCTTTTGAATTAGATATTTGGACGTTATTAATATAACTGAGCTTCAAATAATTAGATACGATAATTATGAAAGATACTTCTTCAAATCATTTTCATTTATTTCTTTTACTTTTCTTTCGCAGACTATTATTTTAATCTCTCTCTCGCATGCTATTATTTTAATCTTAAAGTTTTAAATGCTATGTACGACAATTGTGGATGATTTGAGTTAGGAATTTCTTGAACGAAAAGTTCTTAAATGAATTCATTTAGAATACGTTTCTCATTTGTCACCTTCAAAATAAATAAGTTTTTTTTTTAAACAATACAATTTCTTATTTTTTACGCAATTTTGCACAAATCATTAATTTTTTTATTGATGCTCCTCACTTTATCATGGTTAACTTTCAGAATATTACGATTCACAGGGGTCCCCATCCATCACAAGAGTGTTGCTGTAGAATCAGGGCCCCATTAAGATATCATGGGGCCCTAGGCAAAATACTTTTTGGGGCCCCCTCTACTGAGGCGTTACAATTTTAGGCATTGGATAAAACAAATATAGGCATTAACTACAGCAATTTTAGCCATTTGAGGGCCCCTAAATTGTGGGGCCCTAAGCGCGGCCTTATTTGCCTATTCCGTAATCAGGCCCTGTGTAGAATCAATTAAAAACTAACACTAAGATAACAATACCACCCGCTGACTGCTACAGAGTCAGTACCTTCAAGAATGAAAATGATATATCCATAAAAACACCTCTGTAAAAATGTTCATGTCACAGTCTGTGCCATGACTAATGGGTCCGCAGAACGTTTTGCCGGGTACTCAGAGATTTTTGCTCCTAAGTGTTAAAAAATTTCCTTATTCAAGAAAAAAAGAGATAGCTTGTGTGACATTTTCGATGTGAATTTTATGGTTTATTTTCACAATTTCTGGGTTTTTTTCGAATATTTATTTATTTATGTGTAAATATTACAATAATTAATTATCTTTGCGTGTAAATATACCTGTGTTAGTTCATTAATACTTTTTTTGTTATTATCATTATTATTGTTGTTGTTATTATTATTATTATTTTTATTTGTTTATTTTTATTTTTATTTATATATTTTTTGTTTGAAAAAAAAAAAACTCTCCTGCGAGCAAACTTTTTTTGCAATTTATTAATAGCACGTGAAAGAAAAGACAATTTTTCTTCCTCCCCCCCCCCTAATTATGAATACGAGTAAATATTAATAATAATATGAAAAAAAAAGTCGAGAACCGCTAGTATAGAATAATTTATGTACCGTGGCTCAATTTATAGGTTATTTTGTTGAATTCTAATGGATCCGGATCCTTTATCAGTGCGGAATTACAAGGTTCTACTGTAATTACGAATTTCATGATAGTGGGTTGAAGTGAGATAGCTTGGCTCTTCTCAAAAATGGCGACGACTTAGCCGCCCTGGGAAACCGCTTCGTTAATAAGACACCATAATGATATCGACGTCATTGTCCTTACTTTTTTTGAAGCGGAACATAAAGAAAAAGCTCAACTGAGCCCAAAGCCAGCCAGGTCATATGTAGATGACCCCATTTTATCCTTGAATAACAACTGGCCGCGAAATATCTTTTTTTTGTTGCGTCTGGAACTCCTTTTATTTCATCTAATGACTCTCGTTAAAGGGATGAGCCTGAAAAAGCAGCGCAAGATGATTCACTGTTGATTTGGAGTCCCTCCATTTAACCCGTGTGCCTCGCGTGTACAAGAGTTGTTTCCTATTTGCAACGAATCTGTAGGTCATGGCTACTTGAGGTGAAATATTGCCTAATGTTTTGACAAGCACGTGCAATGTCAAACTACCGTAAAATATCCAGTGGCGTAGCAGGAATTTGAAATAGGTGAGCAAATGTGTCGGCTTTAAAGGAAAAGTGGAGAGAAAAGTATTCAGTGGCGAATCCAAGAGTGTTTGGATACAATCGGTTTGGTGGAAGCAATTGGTTTCCTATGAAACTATTGGTTTACTTCCTGTGGTAAATTTGGTTTAGTTCTAGGGGAGACTCTTAGAACTAGACCAATTTTTTTAATTAAAAAAAATATAACACAATAAGCAGAACATCATAATATAAGCACTACATATACTTGTTTGAAGTCTCGTTTTCAATTTTTTATTTTAGAGAATGAAATTGTTTCAAAAGTTCCAGAGGGAAAATAGAAAATAGTACTGTTAGGGAGAGGAATGCAACTTTCGTGTTTTATAACAAATGATTTTTTTTAAAAAAAGAAAGAAAGAAAGAAAAAACTTTTCACACAAAAAAAAAAAAAAAATGCGAAGGAATGGATATCTATGTTGTAACAAAAATGAACTTTGAATTGGGGGTCCATAAATGATATCACTCACTTTTTTTGAACATATTCCCCCCCCCCCCTTCATGCTTCGCTGTCACACGTCCCATCACCCCTCTTCTCTCCTTATCACACGTAACATTATATTACATTAAAGATATTATTGCAAAATAATTTTGCCCACCCCCCTCCCCAACCAAAATGCATAATGTCACACTTCTCCGTGCCCTTTGACACAAACTGTCACAGTTTCTTGACCACCCCCTCGAAAGTATGACATCATTTGTAGACAATCCCTTGCCACAAATGTGATAAGTTTTTCATTTGATTTAATTTTGCACACGTAGCTCCTATTCTTAAACATATTTCAAGATTTCGTACTGTACACAGGATTTCATTTGCCAACAGAAATTTCACCCCATTTTAACAAGGAAAATCATAAGAAATATATAAATTTTACTAGCGTGACTTACTCTTCTAACCCGTATGCATGTGTACACACAAGTTTCCATTGTTTCTCCCTCTCTGTCTCTCTCTCTCTCTTTATTAAAACTGTTGAAAACAACTAAGAGCTCTCTGCTGATAAACTCAGCTGATAAACGCAATGAGATTCAAGGTTCCAGAGTTAATATTATGCCTCTTGGTCAGTACTGCCTCTATCCTCTTGTTCAACAATTTACCCTGTTTAAATATTTTTAAAAAATTACAGTCCCACCATACATGAAATTTTTTGCACCCTTTTTTCATTCTAATGAATGGAAAACAGCGAAATGAGAAATTCAACGAATGTGCGATTGTAGTAAATAGGGCTGCCGAGAGGCCATGTCAACCTAGTCGAAAACTAGAGGCCCATCCGGCTCGGCTCCGAATCGGAGAAGCATAAGTTTGAAAACGTTTTATTGGGGAAGGGGGCCAGTGACCAAGTATCGCCTGAAAAGGAACCCACCTTGCTTCTTAGTGTCCCTGCACTGTAAAAAATGAATGTTGTTTTCACAGTATATTGCAGCTAATTTTATAGTAATAAACTGTAAAAATTACTGATTTTGCTGTGCCAAAATGTAAAACTGCGAAACTGTAAAATTGCTTGTTTACAGTAATAAACTGTAAAATTGCTAATTTTACAGTTTATTGCCGTGAATTTTACAGTTTTAAACAGAAACCTCTGCTGCCAGTATTATACTGTTGTTTTTACAGTTTAATACAGCTAAATTTTGCGGAAATAAACTGTAAAATTTCTAACTTTACAGTACGAAACTGTAAAATTGCTAGTTTTACAGTTTATTACTGTGCATTTTACAGATTTAAATTGGAACCTCGGCTGCCAGTACTATACTGTTATACTGTAGAAACAACAGTTCATTTTTCGCAGTGTTGTAGTAAAACAATATTTTTACCAAAACAATTCAGAAGGCTTACTCGATTATGTGAAGGCCCGCCTACCGAAGTTCTCTATTTCTTCCGTATGCAATGTTGAAAGTACTTGCCTCCATCAGTACCGGATTTTCAACTGTTGCCAAGTCGGGCCAAATACTTGAAATCACGGCTCTTACCCATCTTCCTTCTAAATTTCATTTCGAGTTTCAACTAAAAAAAAACACATAAAAGAGAAAACTTGCCCTCTGCACTGTAAAAAATGAATGTTGATTTTACTGTACAATACAGAGAATTTTACAATGCTAAACTGTACAAATTGCTAATTTTACAGTAAAAAACTTTAAAACTGCTACTTTTATAAAACTAAAATATAGCATTGCTACTTTTATAAAACTAAAATGTAACATTGCTAATTTTACAGTAACAAACTGTAAAATGGCTAATTTTACAGTAATAAACCGTAAAATTGATAATTTTACAGATTATTACTGTGCATTTTACAGTTTAAAACTGGAACTCCTGCTGCCAGTATTATACCAGTTCATTTTTTGCAGTATGTAATAAATGCATTCAAATAATTAAAGAAGTATATTAGCAGCTGATACTTATGTGTGTACGCTAGTCATTTGATATAAAAACTCCCTCACACAGGGCCTGATTAATGCATGGTCCTGTAGATCTACGGACTTCAATGTCACAGTTCTGTACCCAGGCCCATCATTTAGGGGGGCCCCCTGACTTTGAGAAATCAATGTATTTACAAATAAGTGGGCGTGGTTTTTGTTGTATTCTGGTGAAATTATTATATTGTGTTTTTACCCTTTGCCCCCCCCCCCCCCTGGAAAAACCTGAAATGACGTCCCTGTCTGTACCTCAGAATCAGACTAACGTAAGTCCATTTTCGTCATTTTTCAGTAGAGGGGAAAAACGATTGTCGAATACATGCAAAGGATGGGACTCGCGCTCTTTTCACGCTGCTAAATAATTGTGAAGGAATTTGGTTCATAGAATACTGTTTTAATGAGTCGATGTGGAATAAGATTCTACATACGATGAAGGAAAAAAGTGAAAATGGCCATTTTTGGACTTACGTCGTTCTGGTTCTGAGGTACAGAGTTTAGGGCATAAAAATAGGGCATTGTTCGCTTTCTTCCCCTTTTTAGAAGCTACAACTTTGAAAATGTGCGTATTTTCTTGTGAGAGGGGCACCAAATTTTACCAAGACCTGGGCATCATCTTGGCTAGATATAGCCCGGACCTCATAAAAATAAGAAGCACTTATTTATTAGGGTGGACCGAGAATAACTTTTTTTCCCCGATGATGCGGGGTGAGGAAAAGGTGCCATTGGGGGGAGCGAAGTGCACATAAAAAATTTGAAATTTTTTGGTCAATTTCTTGATCTGCCGCAATCGCGTTGGTTTGAAAAAAATAGTTTTTTGAGATTTTTAGGAAACTATTTTTAAAAATTTTCAGCACAGAACGTCTAAAAATGCATTATATGTGACAAACAATGTAGTTATTTCAGATAAGCATACGGCGAAAATAGCATTTTAACGTTTTGACGAAATTGAATTTAAAACGTAGAAAAGAACAGAAAATAGTCAAATCTTCTAGCCATTTGTGGAAAAGGAAGGAATTATACCACAGACCTCAATTTTTTTTGGGAATTTCTATGCCCCTAATGGCACTTTTTTCGCCCTATCCGTTAACGAAAATATATTTTTTTTTTCTCTTCTATGTATGCAGTTTAAAGTACTTCCCCCTCACTGATTCATTCCGCTGATTGCGGTACTCTCTGAGCGAGAAATATTTATTTCTGTATGCAAATCTATTCTATCAAAAACTCTCTCATGAAAGTAAGAAGCACATATTTATATCTTCTGCGTATGCAGTGATGAAAGTACTTGCCCTCTCTGAATCAATCTGCTGACTATGGTACTCTCTGAGCAACAAGTACTTCTTTGTGCATGTAACTCATTTCTATCAAGATTCTCTCACTCAAGTTATATGCTTCTTCTGTGTATGCAGTGATGAAAGTACTTGCCCTCTTTCATTCATTCTGCTGATTTTGATACTCTCTGAGCAACAAATGCTTTTATGTGTGTGTGCAAATCATTTCTATCAAAGAAATCTTTTCTGTGTATGCAGTGATGAAAGTACTTGCCCTCTCTGATTCATTCTGCTGATTCTGGTACTCTCTGAGTAACAAATGCTTTTATGTGTGTGTGCAAGTCATTTCTATCAAGATTCTTTTTCTCTGAGCATTAAGTACTTATTTGGGGGTCGTGGGTGGAAGTCATTTCTATCAAGATTCTCATATTCAAGTTATATTTCCCTTATGTGTACGCAGTGATGAAAGTAATTGCCACATCTGATTAATTCTGCTGATTCTAGTACTCTCTGAACAAAAAATGCCATTATGTGTGTGTGCAAATCATTTCTATCAAGGAAATATTTTCTGTGTATGCAGTGATGAAAGTAATTGCCCTCTCTGATTCATTCTGCTGATTCTGCTACTCTCTCTGAGCAACAAATGCTTTTATGTGTGTGTGCAAGTCATTTCCATCAAGATTCTTTTTCTCTGAGCATTAAATACTTATTTGTGGGTCGTGGGTGCAAGTCATTTCTATCAAGATTCTCATATTCAAGTTACCTTTCCCTTTTGTGTACGCAGTGATGAAAGTAATTGCCACATCTGATTAATTCTGCTGATTCTAGTACTCTCTGAGCAAAAAATGCCATTATGTGTGTGTGCAAATGATTTCTATCAAAGAAATCTTTTCTGTGTATGCAGTGATGAAAGTACTTGCCCTCTCTGATTCATTCTGCTGATTCTGGTACTCTCTGAGCAACAAATGCTTTTATGTGTGTGTGCAAATCATTTCTATCGAGATTCTTTTTCTCTGAGCATTAAATACTTATTTGTGGGTCGTGGGTGCAAGTCTTTTCTATCAAGATTCTCATATTCAAGTTATCTTCCCTTTTGTGTACGCAATGATGAAAGTAATTGCCACATCTGATTAATTCTGCTGATTCTGGTACTCTCTGAGCAAAAAATGCTATTATGTGTGTGTGCAAGTCATTTCTATCAAGATTCTATATCCCTCAAGTTAATATACCTCTTTTGTGTGCGCAGTGATGAATACTTGCCTTCTCTGATTCATTCTGTTGACTGTGGTACTTACTCTCTGAGCATCAAATACTTATTCGTGGGTGCAAGTCATTTCTATCAAGATTCTCACAATTCATTTTCTTTTTTGTTTATGCGGTGATGAAAGTACTTGCCCTCTCTGATTCATTCTGTTGATTCTGATACTCTCTGAGCAAATAGATAGGTATTTGTACGTGCAACTCATCCGAGACAAATTGTTGAGTATACTCTTTAATAAAAGCATTCATTACAATAAAACCCAGCACCTAATTTAGCTCTATGTCACCCATAGGCAGACCCGAACTCTACTACTATCAAGAGCCAGCATGACTTTGAATAAGGTTAAACATGTTTCAAATTGTTTTCATTATTATTATATCTCAATTTTGGATAACTGTACCTTACTTTAGCCATTATTATTTAGTTTTTTGTCAGTATCTGTAATAACACTATTTAAACATGAGTGGAGCAGTTAAAAAGAGAGAAATTCTGAATTAAAGTTCCCCTAAAAAACTGAAAGGAAAATAAAATTTTATCCCCCCCCCCCCCCCCCGCTCCCTCAGAATTGTAATAACTCAGCTGCAAAATAAATAAATTCTGTAAAAGTTGTTTCTTTGTTAGTGCAGTGTTAACGCAGAAAATAACTATCCCACACAGCCACTATAAAAGGAACTGGTATCAGTAAACATTTACCAATAAATCTGTACCTCAGAACTAGACTAACGTAAGTCCATTTTCTTAACTTTTTAGGAAAGGGAGAAAATGATGCATGACGAGACGCATGCAAAGATTGGGATTCGCGCTCTTTTAACACTGCTAAATAAATAACTGTGAAAAGGAATTTCTTTTATAGAATAACTTCCTCATGGGTCGAAGCGGAATAAGATTCTACATACAATGCAGTTATAAAGTGAAAATCGCCATTCTTGGACTTACGTCGCTCTGATTCTGAAGTACAGAAATTAGCCACGTTAATTAGCTACTGAATAGAAGTACATACTTTTTCACTAAACAGCTGGGTCATTCCATGTCAAGTGTACCAAATTTCAAGAAAATCCCCACTCGACTCCCTCCGATGTTAATGAAAATTTTTTGGATGCACGTATAAGGCTTGCATGAAACCATACCAAATTATAGCTCCATAAGCATTATGGTTCAGCCAATAAAAATTATTTTATAAAGGCCTCTTTTTCGTGTCTTGAAAAAAATGACCAAATCGTCAAGTTTGTGCTTTAATTGCTCGCTACCTAAGACAATTATTAGGCTCAAATTTGGTGATTCTGATCACTGTTTAGGGTAGAATAGCCTACTTGTGTAACAAAAGCTCCATGCACTGTAGATTTTTGCAATTTGCTGCCAAAGTTGGTAAAAAATCGTATTTTGGCAAATTTTGACCATACGTTATCAGCTTGTATCTGCTGAGAGAATGACTTTCTGAAGCTAATTCTTTCCTCGTTTGTAGTCTGATAGTTCGTCCGAAAGGTGTGCAAGTGGCATCTTGATAGCTCAAATAATTGCTGAATTATGCGAGTTGAAATTCCAGTCAAATTTCTTTTTTCTCAATTTTGTCTCAATTTCAAAGGGCAATATCTCAAAAGGGTCATCTTGAATTTCAATTTTCTTTACATCATTGGAAAGAACACACTTTTCTTAACTAAAAAACGTTATTTTTATTTTTGAGACAAACCAGTTTCAAGGGGATATTGCAGATCAAAAATGTGTACGTCATTCAACGTGAAATCAAAGAAAAAAAGACATAGACCTCAAAAGTTGATGTCAATTTGTTCTATTAAAATTTACAGGAGCTATTGTACTTATGTTCTGATGAAAAAACCCTTTTTTAGATATTTTTGAACTTTAGTTTTTGTGTGCGCATCCGTAAAAACTCAAGAAATGGCAAAAAATGAAGTTTCGTTTTTAACAAAAATAATTATCTTCTTATCGCTGCTATAAGAGCTTGAGTCTTTTCCTATGTGTTATTTATAAGCTCTTAAAACAGAATTTCGGATGATATGTCACTTTGCAAGGTGTCATTAATATTTTAAATTCATAAAAAGCAGTGTTTCCATTTTCAAAAAAATAAAAATAATTAATAAATGAGATAAATAATAAATAAACCAGTTAATATGGTGTGTACGTGATAAAAAATGTGTATAATGGGACTACAAAGCCATTATTCTTAAAAGCGATAACGAAAGTTTTCTATGGAGTTGAATATTGCAATAATTTCTTCTATTCAGGGGTACGTAGCTCTACGTACCCCTGAATAGAAGATAACGATATACAATCAAAAGGTACATGTATTAATGTTGACAGACATAAAAGACTAAAAAAGGGGTAGTCCGATTGTGTAATAACTCAAATGCATGATAAATTAGTTCTTAAAGAAGGGGGGGGGGGTAGTTTCTCTGTAAGTACAGTATTAATACCGAAAACAACCTTGTAACAGCAAAAAGAGGCTGGAGGCAAATACAAGTAATAGCCATAAAACAATTAGCCTTGATTCAGTCATCAGTTATTGAATAGAAAAAGCTACTTCCCAGTTAAAAACGTGTGAGCCCCTGACCAGTCGATCCCGAGGTTATCCTACACATGTACTAAATGTTGACAATTATTTCTGAAAAAAAGATGTAAAAAGGTTTTTTACATATGTAATAATTCAATTACATAACAAGTGAATTCTCCATTAAAAACGAGTGTACCCCTGACCAGTCAATCACAAGGTATCTTCAAGAAGTACATCTATTAAATGTGGAGACTTATTCTTCTTAAGAGATTGAAAACGTTTTAGTAGTCCCATTATGTAATAACTCAATTGAAGGGCTTGGGAGATGAAGACGTTATGAAACAAAACCCTAATTTAGCGTATTTTAGGTTCAAAGTTTTACTGTAACAGCTTTTTCGTTTTTGAGTTTGTCGTTAAGGGAGCCTATGGAATTTTTCTAATGACATCTGTTTTTTCATGCACTAAATTTTATTTGCGTACATGTATACATTGCTTACCTGTGTCCGGATTGTATTTTCAAAAATGTAACGTAGCCCTTCATCCACCAAACCCTCCAATTGCGAAATAAATGAAGTCTGTAAAAGAGGTTTCTTTACCGGCACAGTATTTATGTAGAAAAACAACCTTACTTCAAAAATCAGGAGTTGATGGCAGCTAGCAATTGCTAATGAATTTCGATGGTAATTAGCTATGGGACAAAAGTAGCAACTCAAATTAAAACGCTGATTAGTTGATCACGAGGTACCTTCAAAAGCGCTTGCGCTAAATGCGGAGTGGAGAGTTATGAATCGAAACAGACATGAAAAAAGTTTTCTGCAATTATCTAATAAATGATATCTGCAAACGTTGTTTCTCTGCCAACTCAGTATTAATGCAGAAAACGACCTAGCTACGGCAACACGAAGTTGGCGGCTAATTTCTAGTAAATTAGCCTTAGAAAATAGCTATTGAACAACATACTATCCTGCATACTACAATTTACCATTCAGGGGCGCCCCGAACAAAAACTTTTGGGAGGAGGAAAATTATCAATTTGCCGAATGAAGTTCCAATTTTACCGAATGATAAAATACAAGCATGCACACATGTCGTACATGCATAACATTTAGTGAGAAAAAACATTAGGCATCTTTTAAAAAACAATTCTAACAACTAAAAAGAACAAATAATCTCAATGTTGCAATTTGTCTTCAAATTGCCGAATCGTCAGCAAAATGTGCCGAATACGGAAATTATTGGGAGGTCACAGTGACCTCCCATCGGGGCGCTCCTGCTGTTATTCTATGTATGAATCCATGTACTTTATTTGCCATATCTATTTATTTACATGTCTATCTATTTGTATCTATGTACATTTGTCTAACAACTTACTTCTTCTCAGTTTCTAACTATGTATTTAAACTCTATCTGTCAGTGTGGGTGTAAAAATAAATGAGAACCCATTTCTTAAAAGATTTCTTGCTACGCCACCGATTATAACTCTGAAGGGAAAAAAAAGCAATCGCAAAAGCATCCAAACAGACTTACAGTATGAAAAAGTGAAAAAGAATTTTAAAAACTAAGTCATGATGGAGTGACATAATAACCTTGTAAAACATTGTATTTAATCCTTTAGCAGACAGGTCTCAAGGTTTCGTTAAAGGAAGGAAATCTTCATTATTTATTTAATTTTTTAGCGACGGAGAATTGCTGGTGGAGCTGCTCTGACGTCACTCTCTCAAGCTAAGCATTAAAGCGGAAAATTTCGCAAATAAATTTATTCGGTTGGGCGCTTAGTTTGATTTTCATTTCTTGCTTTGAGATGGACAGAGGAATTCGGAAGTTGCCACTGAATAAATTATTTATTTTGATTATTTAATACACATAAATCATTTGCTCCACCCCCTACTCTCCCTTTTGACCATATTTAACTAGTAATTTACTGAAGTGATTATTTATTTTCTTCCTGTTGGCTAATTTTTACGTTGAGAATAATAAAACTTCTATTAACGTAAAGCAGAGTATCAATTCATCTGTCTGCATTAAGGGTTCCCACTCCCCAGTAGCAATGGCGCACACCCCTCAGATGCCATGAGGTTCCTACCCCCCCCCCCCCCCTAAGATCGAGATCCCACAAAAAAGAGAGGGGACACAAACACCACTTACTTAAAACAAACAACCCTCCCGTTGCCTGCTCCATGCCACCCCCTCCTGGTGAGTTCTGTAAGTTTGTTGTGCCCAGAAGAATTATTTTCTACATTATATTTAGCAATTTATTACGTTATATTGCTAAAATATAACGTATACAACTATATTGCAATCTTTTCTACTTCGTGTTATCTTTTATTTCTCTTAAATTTTAGTAAAGAATTTCGAGATTGAGAAAATTGGCCCGAAAATTTAAGGGGAAAAAAGGGAATGTCAAACATACATCTTAAATTTCTTGGGAACTGCTCAGATTTGATAACTTGTAGGAGCCTCAGCTATAAAAAAAAAAACTAAAATGCAACGTTTCTTGACAAAAACATCGTGACGTCAGCGTGACGTTTGCATGACGTTAGCCTATGAAAAACGAGCTAGATAAAACGTCACAGCCTACTTGGCGAATAAGAGGAGATCGCTGACTGCTTGTGAGCTCTTATTGGCTCCGCCCGTAGTGACGTCAGTGCCAAGTTAAGTTGCATTTTAGTTTCGACTAAATTCTTTTGGTGCAATGTTTTTTATTTATTTAATTATTTTTAAGCTGTCATTATCGCTAATGTTATCTAAAGTTAATGAACTTTTTTTTCCTTAAAATTTCGAAGATGCTTTACGTTAAAGACTAATTGGAATTTTATAAAAAGGAGGAATACAAGTTCCTCAGAACCTTCAGTGATCTTCATGGAACCCTGGCATTACACGGAACAATTTAAAACGCTAAGCTGGAGAAGGGGAACCCCAATTGAAGGTTATGGAAGGTTACTGCGACCTCCCAAAAATGTCCTTATTCGTCAAATTTTGCTAATAATTCGACAAATTTGAAGACTAGATTGCAACATTGATGTTCTTTTTTTTTCTTTTTAATCATGCCTGATGTTTCTTATCGTTAGGTTTTATGTATGGGTGTGATACGTGTACAGTACACTGTACATGCTCGTATTTTATCGTTCGGCGAAATTAGAATTTTATTCGAAAAATTGAGATTTCTCCCCCCCCCCCTGAACATTTTAGTTCGGGGCACCCCCATAGCTGAAGAATTATTATTTTTTCTTTTCGGAGGGAGGGTTTTTGAAACGTTATTGTGAAACTAACGGATACTCAAATGCAAGAAGTGGGAGGATATAATTCATGGGTTGTATTTCTAGGAACACCTTGCGCGTTGAACTCAACACAAATGGATTTTCCGTTTGTTTTGAAATAGCTGTTGCTCAGTTACCACTTCCTCTTCGCATCCTTCCTTTTTTTAGTGCGTTTAGGAATGTTACGGAAGCAATTTGTTTTTTAAAATTTCTATTTCTAACATGATATCAGGTATAGTAGTTTTTCCAAGCTTATATAAACATCGTTACCTCAAATTATGCAAGAGTTCAAATTTGTACTTCGTGTTTTTGCTTGCTTTTAGTAAATAAGAACATTTCCTTTTTTTTCAAAATAATAATAATAATAATAATTTGAATAACAATATAAAATCAATTATTAAAGTTAAATTTAAGAATTGATTAAAAATTATTAAAATAATAATTTTTAAAAAATTCCGTAAGGAAAGTTCAAAACTAAAGCATACGATTCACAAACTTCTTGTGGAGGGTTATTTTTCCACCTTTTTTAGTGCACGCTAAAAATATTTTACATTCATTATTTAATGATTTTAAATCAAGTTATAAATAATAATTACAGTCATTTTTAATTAACAAAACGTAACAAAATAAATAAATCTAAAAGAGCAATTTTCATAACTATTTTGGGTATTTAATCTTTAGGGTATTACATATTTAGTAAGTATTACATATTTAATGCTAAAAAAAAATTGTGTGTTGATAGTAAATAACAATCATTAACAGTTGTTAAATACTAAAAGCATTGCAAAGCACGAGGCAATCATACTATTTCATGGCTAGGTGTTAAAAAATACATTTGTATAAATAGAAATACAAGAGTTATTTTCACAGCTCGAAAATGTATTTCCATAGATTGAAATACAGATTTTCAAAAACTATTTTTACGATGAACAGAAATTTTCCTTCTTTTTTTTTTTTTGAAGATTCTTCTTTTATTTACAGAAAAAAAGACAGAAATAGCGTACGAAGTCTAAGAGTCTAAATTTCAACCAAAGCTAATTTAAAGGTTTGAGCAGTTATAAAAAGTAATATAAACCTCATTACATAGCTCCAATATCCGTATTAGGCTTTTGAATGCAACTTTCTAATTGTAAAATTGGTACTCTGCAAAAAATAAATTGTTGTCTTTACAGTATAATACTGGCAGCAGAGGTTCTAGTTTAAAACTGTAAAAGCACAGTAATAAACTGTAAAACTAACAATTTTACAGTTTATTACTACAAAATTAGCAATTTTGCAGCTTTTTACCATAAAATTAGCTGTATTATAAAATAAAAACAACAGTATACTACTGGCAGCCGAGCCTCCAGTTTAAAACTGTAAAATGCACAGTAATTAACTGAAACTAGAAATTTTAGTTAATTGCTGTAAACTAGCAATTTTACAGTTGACTACTGTAAAATTAGTAATTTTACAGTTTATTACCGTAAAATTACTATAAAATTAGCTGCATTATACTGTAAAACCACCACCTACTTTTTGCAGTGTATGCTTTAAGAAATCTACTTATATTAAAAACTGAGTATCTTTCTATGGCTCATTCCATGTCAAATCGCCTAATTTAAATAGTCGGCCGTGCCGTCATGTCTCGGATTTTGTTCAATATTTTTTTACGGATAGATACCTATGAGATAAACTCAAATTAATTTTTTTAGATTTTTTGAATAAAAATTTAGGGTTGTAGAATTTTTTGAAATTTTGATTTTTTCAGAATTTTTGCTTAGGAGGAGCTATAGGAGGCTGCTTTTTGTAGTTTTGGAATAAAAAAATCAAACGTGTTTTTTCAGTTGGTATGATCAATAGGTCATATCTCCGGCTTACCAGTTAACAACTGAGCCATTTTTTTTCCATAATGAAAACATCATGATGTTTTTATGACCAAGAAATTAAAAGGAAGTTTTCTTGTTATTTTGAAATAAAAATCTTACATGTTTTTTTCAAAAAACTTTACTTTAAAATCAACTTTTGAAACTTAAATTTGAGATTCATTCAGCATCATACTTCACAAGCAGATGAAAATGTATCCTATTTATTACATTCAAATACTTAATGGTAGTTTTATATTGTTCTATTGCTTGCATGCTTTGGTAGTGAAAAGTCGCTGCATAATTATTTTACTCTTCAGTAATTATTTGCTAGCCACTCCATCAACCGATAGGAATTACGATAAAGTAAACTGAAATGTCTTTAAATATACTTTCATTCATAGTTTGAAAAAAAAAGACTCGCGAGCTCTTAGTGGTTGGAAAAATTTTATATTTGGTTTCCATTATTCTGAAATCTACGCAACATTTTATAATTTGTTATCAAATGAAAGCATAAAAATTTCATGAATAACAATCTTTATTTCTACGATGTTCCGACAGTGGCAACAAAAGGTTTTTCAAACACAGAAACCTTCTTCACTAATATACCCTTCGTGTCTAATGGCTTGAAGAAGTAATTCTCTCTGCTGCCTACTATTATTAAGGCTCTTTCATATCTTTGCTTTAAAAAATCTTCATTTGCAACCACTTCCACTGCTGTAACGAAAAACATCTGTATCCCCTTTATGTTTTGAGAGGCAAATTGAAATAGATCATGTGCATTTAAAATCTGTCCTTCGACAGTTCTTTGAAGACTTGCCCTTATTGCAAGCCGTTTTATTGTGCCCCCTACTCCATCGCATGCATTCTTGCCATGACTCGTGGCAAAGAAATGCCATTCAGCTGCCATGTCGTGGTCTTCCTTGTGACAGCATAGTTTTTTTTTTTAATTTTACGAAGTTTTTAAACTTATCGAAAACTTGATTTTTAAAGAAATTTGTTTCAAAAATTCAATATTTTTTTTTTAAATTTCAGAACAACAAAAAACAGCCTTCTAATATCTTGATCATAAAAACATTATGATGTTTTCCATTTTAGAAAAAAAATGGCGCAGTTGTTAACTGGTAATCCGGAGATATGACCTATTGATCATACCAACTGAAAAAACACGTTTGATTTTTTTATTCCAAAACTACAAAAAGCACCCTCCTAATTTTTTATGCATAAAAAGGGTATGATGTTGTCATAACAGAAAAAAAGTGTCGTGCATTTCTTAGTTGGTAGTCCGGAGATATGACCTATTGATCATACCAACTGAAAAAACACACTTGAATTTTTTATTCCAAAACAACAAAAAACACCCTTCCAATTTTTTATACATAAAAAGTATATGATGTGGTCATCACTGAAAAAAAAAATTGGGCAGTTCTTAGTTGGTACTCCGGAGATATGACCTATTGAACATACCAATTGAAAAAACACAAAATCTGACTTCAGACGACCATTGGAAAAATTCTATTTTTCAGAATCTCATTTTTGTCACTAATATTGAAGGAGAAAATAATTAGCTTTAAAATGATACGTAAACTGGCTTAATTGAATGAAAAATGAGGAAGTTATAAAGCTTTTTCAAAATGCATAGCAAAAATAAAAAAGCAAAAATTCTGAAAAAATCAAAATTTCAAAAAATTCTACAACCCTAAATTTTTATTCAAAAAATCTAAAAAAATTAATTTGAGTTTATCTCATAGGTATCTATCCGTAAAACACAATTGAACAAAATCTGAGACATGACAGCACATACCCTTAGGCGATTTGACGTGGAACGACCCCTATCTTTCTTTCTTTCTAACTATCTTTTTTTCTATGTCACGCTTCTTTCTCCTGAACGCCAATGAACTGAAAGTCGAACCAGGTACCGATAGATAGGTAATTTTTCAGGCTTTATTAGTTTCAATCTATATAATTATACGATTTTAATTAGCGAAGATATCAATTAATAAGTAGTCAAGTTTAAAGCGATTAAGCCTAATAAATGATTAAACATGAAATCCATTCTTGCAAACCGTCGTTGCTATGAAACAGTGATAACAATGATAATGAGAATTTTGAATGAAGGCTTAACTAAATCAAACACGAAACTCATAAGCGGGCCACTTACGTAGAATTTTTATCGCTAGCTACTGGTAATATTTTGAAACATTTATTTGTTGAAGAGCCATCTACTTATATTAAAAACTGAGTATCTATGTCTGCTTTTTTCCTTTGAGCGAGCTGAACTTACTGAAACTTTCCTCACCATCTTGAAGGCGTGAAGCATCTCAATAATTCGAATGATTTTTTTTATATAGGAAAAAAGTAAAGGCGTGAAGCGCCTGTAAGCGAGCCGCCTTGGCGGGGAGTAGTTTCTTTAAATTTTTTTCTCACTACTTTCAGGGCACGAAGTGCCCGTGCAACGCCGGGCCACGTGCGTGGTATGTCTTGAAATCGAATGAACATTAAATTATATCAAATAATATAACTTCAGAATGAGGTAAAAGTTAGAGAGGGGAGACGTTATGCATCAACATGCCGCAGGAAGCTAATCTAGCTGCCCTGGCAGCTAGTAACTAACTAAATTCTGACTGACTGATGTTGTTCGTGAAATGTGCTTTCAGAACCCAACTTTGTTTCAGCGCAGTCGAGATTCAGATTTTTCAATGAGAATCAATTCCATTCCCTTTCAATGACCAGTCGTTCTTTTGCTTGCAACCACCCTTTTGAGTCACACTTCCTTCTGTGACGTCGCTTTTTGATAACAGTGTCAATCTATCGATAGCGATGTCGATTTACCGTTAATATTTGACTATCAATTGTTTTGTAATATTTTAACTTTCCATCGAATTTGAAACTGTTATTTTGAAATTTACTGTTCTACCGCTTGTCGCATTTTTGATGTAACCAGTGATGTAGATACAAACCCCGAAACCCCCAGGCGGGAGCAGGGGGTGCGAGGGAACGCGATTTTAGACAATGAAGTTTGAAAATACAATTTTAACCGACATTCGATAATAGTCAAGGGAGGAGTTCTTGGAAGCTCTTTCCGGACATTTTTCGGGAATTAAGATTCAACAAGAAGTTCTGTCAAGAACTAAACGAGCCTACTTTCCCTTACACCAACATCTGCATCCTAGTATCTGATCAATATTCTCTTAGTTATCTGAGACTGCAAATTATGTTAAACGTACCTTTTTAGCACTTAAAGCTGATTTCTAAAAACAAAATATACGAGTCTCATCTGATGAAATCGACACATAAAAAGTAAAAAACGAATAAAGTTGTAACACCTTCTAAGCAATGCAGCTGATATAGTTCTTCAATAGAAAATTTCCTTAACCGTTTTTAAAAAGAATTAAATAGAAAGCATATCAAAACACATTTTATCAACAAAAGGAAAAGTTGGAGTCGAAGACAGAATCTGCATTTCTGCCATAGTTGCGGAGTCGGAGTCGAGGATTTGGTTTAGACGATTTTTAGATGGTCACCGTGACCTCCTATAACCCCCCATGGGTGCGCTACAGTAACCACTAGGGTGATTCAGAAATGTATGGAAAAAAATTAACTTTGTATTTTTGTGCGTCTTACCCTCTTATTTTGTGCCACTATATACACTGATTATTTGTGCAAAATTTTGGCAAAATATATTAATATTTAGAGGTCGCTCAAACGCCTTGAAATTTCGTGATATTGACAAAAACGTGATCGTAAATGATATCTATAGAAAAAAGTAGCCTTTGTATTTTTGTGCGTCTTACCCTCTTATTTTGTGCCACTATATACACTGATTATTTGTGCAAAATTTTGGCAAAATATATTAATATTTAGAGGTCGCTCAAACGCCTTGAAATTTCGTGATATTGACAAAAACGTGATCGTAAATGATATCTATAGAAAAAAGTAGCCTTTGTATTTTTATTCGTCTTACCGTCTTATTTAGGCCCTTTATATACACTGAATTATTCGCCCGAAATTTTAGTAAACTATATTTACATTTAGGAGTACTTCAAAATTTGTGATAGTGGCACAAATGCGAACGTAAATAATAATAATAATAAAGTTTATTGCTTTTTTATATCTCCGAAGAAAAAAAGCGTGCAATCACAAAATGAACTATATATCTGAAAAACCAATGAAATGCAGAAAAGTATGAAAACTAATTAAATACGGAAAAAATATAAAAAACAAATTTAAATACATTAAATATATAGTAATTCGCTCATAAATTCTTGCAATACTTTTTAAGGTTACTCTTTTGCAACTTTGAAACCTTTTCTGTGTTCCTGTACCACTTGAAGAAGACACTGTCTTTGTTTTTCGTCGTTAGTGATAGTCTTAACAAATGCTTCAATAAGGGCCATGCCACGCTCCGTATTGTCGTTTACAATCCTCAGTTTCTTTGGTAGTATAAAGCCTTGTTGGTAGCTATCTTAAAGATTCGAATGCTCAGGATCAAAGAGCTGATATATTTTGAGTTTCTTCTTTACATGCATAAGGACGCTAAAAATATTCCAAATCATTTCTTAGTGCTTGCACAAAAAGGGTTGCGGGGAACCCAGCTCTTAAATATTCTTTCCCATAAACGATAAGAATGTGAAAGAAATCACATTCATATGTTACGAATACCTTTTGTTTGTCCAGCTGCAAGTTTGAACTGGTTGGGAAATATCCATAACTTGAAGCCATAAAGAATCTTTAACACAGATATAACACGAGGAACCATTCCTGGGACACGAAAACATACACCAAGAGAAGGTGCTCTGCTCAAGAAAATCGCACTAAGCTCTAGTATCTTCCTTGGACACTTCTTTTACATGGGTCATCAGAAGTTAACTTTGCGCAACTTCCATTACTAGTTGCACGTTGCTCTGAATGTGCTACCAACTCCTCAACCTCATTGTTCCTCACTCCAGGTTTAAAATTAGAATGTTTTATTCTGGACTATAATTGCTAAAACCGCTTAAAAAGCAGTATTGTAGATCCAATGGCAGTGGATGGTTCCCCGCATTGCGTGAACATCGCATCTGACATTGCACGCAATCAAATACCCCAATTCTACCTATTTCTTGGTTTATCGGTTAAAATATCGAGAGACCAAAAGTAGAATAGATTTCGGTTGTAATACCACAGAAAACACAATGCCTAAAATATAATGGCGGAAAGCACAATATAAAAGTTGCTTCCCTAGTTTTTTTTTCCCAAGTTCAAACATGCTCCAACTTTAGTACCGGCAATGCATGTAGTATTGAAACACATACCACGTACGAGCTCGGTAAGTTCTCATTTATCTAACTGGTTATCGTACAGCAGCATTTTCTGTACCAATTCCAGTGTCTGACTAACTTACTAGAACCCAGAAGTAAATCATCAATGCTTGTGGTCCTGATACTAATACTGGTATGAAACCCGCCGATCATCCTTCATTTTCCCAATATATTTTGCATAAGTGTTTCGTTCCAGTGAACTATCAAAGGAAGTCCTAGATTTAAACGACTTTTGTAAGTTAACGGCCAATTCAGAGCGAATAGTTTGCATTTACCGTTTTATGGACGTTGTCAAATCCTCCCCATTTTGACCCATACTTCGTACCGTAGCAGCTACTATCAAAGTGGCTTTCTGTCACTTATACTGGGCCCTGTCTAGAGTGGATGCTAAGTGTTTTAGCCAAATAAACTTATACACCTCAAACAACCGAAAAGAAAACAGAAACCACAGCCCGAGCTTGCAGCTGCATTTTCTACCCAAACTCAGGTAAGAGATAATGCTGCTTTGGAGCGGGGGGGGGGGGGGTAATCGTTACAACTCACTTTGAGCTATTTTTTTATTGACTAATTACTCAGTAGAGTAAACTAACGTTGTAAGTTATTCCATTTCATATGAAGAATAATATTATTTCGGGTAATGAAGCTATATACTCCAACCCTCGAAATTGCTAATTTTCAACAGAATTCGATCGCGTTGAGCGACCTCTAAATATTATTCAATTGAGCTAAAATTTTACATACATCACATTCATGAATAGTGTAAAAAAACTGCGGGGTAAGACAAGAGAAATTCAAAAAAAAAAATTTTTTGAATCACCCTAGTAACCACAGATTCTTTGATTTGCCTTTAACCAAAGAAAACAAAAATCTGAAATAGCAATTGAGAAAAACTAGCTTTGTTGCGTTAAAAACCGAGAGAATCCAAAATAGTTCCTAGTTTTTAGGACTTCAGCGGTTCTCCAAATCCAACTGGCCTACACTCTGTGTTACAAACTAAGTTAACTAGATGGCAGCACTACAGCTTTGAGATTTTTCCGAAAATATAATAAAAAAGTTAAAATGATATCGTCAAGTTTTCATGCAATTGCAGAGTACTGTAAAAAACAGGTTTCGTCAAACATTTCTTCAGTGCATATTCCAGATAAAATTTGCAGCAACTCAGATTCAGAACGGGCTTCAGATTTTGAACGTGATTATTTTTTTTTTCATCTTCCCTTATCAGGGAGATCCCTCCCAGAAAAATCAGCGCTAATTCAAATGGAAGCTTTTTCACTAACAAGACTGGCAAATTAAAAAAAGAAGCACTTAATTCCTGTAGAGTAAATTTTTATATTACAGCCATACAGCCAACATTTCAAGAACATTTTGATTAAATCTTACGAAATCCTTCCCTAGGAAAAAATTCTGATTTGTAATGTACAGCCTCTGGGGGAGGCTGTCCATTATAAATCTAAAAACCAAAATTCAAGGGGGGCAAGGAGTATATAGTTAATGCAAATCACACCAAAAAAATAAAACCGCTCTCACTCAGATATTAATTTCTTAAACCGGGGAGGGGGGATTGGTCGCCCTCTTGATCTCCCAAAATGACGTGTCTGCTCCATCCAGGAGAAATTCTGATTTGTTATGACCAACTCCCTCAGGATACATTTTTGGCTTCTGTGACTAAATCCCACATGAAAAAACTCTAATTTGTTTCCTCTATGTAAAAACTTCTAGTGTGTCGGATTGAGCTTAGAGTTACAAAAACCTAAATCAATTAAAAGTAATTTTGTCCTTCTCCTAGCATGTAGTATGTGGTTAATGTAGTTTGCTATGAAGTGGCAATTTGATGCAACAAATAAAAAAATATGCCTGAGCTTTAATGAAAGAGATCATTGAGCCTTTTGGTCTGCAAATGATGATAATTGGATGGAGCTTAGAAAAAACAGCACCTAACACTACAACTGAGCATTCATTGCATATCATAGTTGAATATGCACCTCAGGTTCCATTAATTCTTCATCATTATCGTCATAATTGGCAAGACTGCCCAGGTGGGCCAATGCCTTTCTTTGAATAATTTTCCACAATGACTTTTTAATGACCTTCGATCTCCAGTTCTCTTTTATTGATAAAAATCCGCGTCCCAACTGAATCAGCACATCTGATGAGTGGTGGTTTGTCACGCTTTCTAGTTCCAGTGGGTCTGAATTACAGTAACATCGTCATCACGCATTGGGATGAAATGGGCCATCCAATTCATTTTGTTTAAGTCTACAATGTAAAACGTAAGCTGTTGTTTTTGCTGTATAATACAGGCAGCAGAGGTTCCAGTTTAAAACTGTAAAAGCGCAGTAATTTACTGTAAAACTAGTTATTTTGCAGTTTATCACTGTAAAACTAGCAATTTTACAGTTTATCACTGTAAACTAGCAATCTTACACTCTGACTCGACTACTGTAAAATTAGCAATTTTATAGTTTATTACTGTAAAATTAGCTGTATTATACTGTAAAAACCACATCTATTTTTTACAGCATGTTTTTTATGATGTCAAGTTGTTCATATTTTTAAACTGTACTGTCTTCTGTTAATTTATTTTTCATCACAAGGAAATACTTCGTTGTATGTCTCTGTAGCAATTTGATTTTGTACGAAATTAGGTATTTGTCCAAGTATTTACTTATATGCATTTTATTATGTCAAGTTGTTCATAATAATTGCATCTTTGTCTTTTCAGATTTTTGAAAATCCTGTTTCCTCCATACTTTTTTTAAATTATTATTACTAGCAGGAATATTTTGTACTCCCCCCTCTTGGAAAATTTCGAAATGACGAACTGGTCAGTCCCCCACATAAAAATTTCTCATTACACTTTTCGTAGTGAGCCCTGCTTACCATCAGGAAGTATTCGATACGATTTATTAGCAGAAATTGATTAAAAACTATTCAGTTTCCAGTTTATATACACCTACCACAAAAAAAGGCTGTGGGGCAGGTTCAAATACATAGTTGACATTAATTTAAAAAAAGAAAATAGATTGAACACTCAGCAGCTACAATTCGTTTTCCTATTGAAAGAAATGGTGTTCATTTTAGTCATTTTCTAAGGGGAAAAAAATTCAAATCATCTCATTCTTTCGCTTTGTATCGGAAATGACTGATATGCGGTTATGAGGAACATAGCGCTTTGTTCGACGAACTCGCGGAAGGAAGGATTCTCTGCTGCGCCAAACATGGTGATAAAACAACAGTTCGTTGATGCTCTTGACCATCATCTATTCTATTACGGAGACGGTAATGCCAAATGATGCAACTCATCTCAGAAAGCAGTTCCAGTGAAATAAAAGATACATTTCTTATTTGTTTCCGAATGCTTTATTTGGGATTTGTTGAGCAATCCAATGACCAATGACAAATTGCTGTTTATTTTCATTTTGAACCTCAAATGCACTGTAGCCTCTTTTTCAGATGGGACTCGAATTTCGATTGGACGACAGCACACACACACCTATCGTAATTCGTCAATGCAAAAAACATAATTTGAATTCTAGATGTCAAAATTCAAATTAATTTTTGTATTTTATTTTATTTTTTTGATTTTTTTACTGCTTGGAAATCCCACTGACGAAATTTCAAGGAATCGCAAAATTTGTTCCTCGTAATGAAAATTTCGTTGTAACGGAATTCAAGCACTGCAATGGAAATTAAATCAGGACTGAAACTTTAGATCGTTGAAACGGATATTTCATTGTTTTGGTATTCTTTGTAACAGAAGTTGACTGTATAGATTTTTAAGATGAATATAATACAGTCATTTAGGGTAACTTTGAATCATGTGGGTTAATTTTGCACCATCTTCAGAGACCAACAAAAGCTCAAATCTTAGGAGTCATGAAAAAAAATTTAGGCCCCAGGTTAGTTATTTCTTGGAGAAAAATATAGGAATGAAATAAAAAAAGAAATTTGTTTCAAACCAGAGGTAGTATTTTTTAAATTAATTTTCTTTACTCGTGCAAAATTTTACAAACACCCTGCATAACACTTCACTTGTTATTGAAATCTAATAACAAGCAATACTAAAAGTACAGTTTTAATTGGAAGCATAAAAAATTTTATCTGACAAAAGACAAGCAGAAAAAAAATGATGGAAATTAAATACAAAAAAATTTACTACAACATGCACAAAAGTTCATTCCCAATGATGCCAAAAATAAATATCAGCAAAAAAATTAGAAAATAATTACTTCTGAGGAGCAGCAAATTTGGCATATTTCAGAGATGGCAGTAAAACTATGTTACATCACTGCAAGACTCCAATTTACTGGAAAATATTGAGTTGATTTTGAGGCATTTATTTACTGAAAAGAATATCGGTAGACCCCGAAAATTTACAATTAATACACATTTAATATGAAAAGTAATTGATAAGAAATATTCAAAGTTCTTATATGTGTTCTTACCTAATCTTCAAGAGGCGTTCAAGTTATTACATTTTTATATTTATGTTTTACATTTTTTACATTTATGTTTTACATTTCAGAAGCAAAATTTGTCCAAAATGGGACAGTTGGGGTGTTTTTTAGCTAATTACCACAGATTGTTGCTTAAATCATACAGCAAGAAATATTATTTATTTAATAAATTTCCGAACAAAGTTTTTAAAATTAAGAGAAATTCATTGTCTTAAACCCTATTTGGAAAAATGAATTTTATTTCTACCCCATAGGCGGATTTAGGACAGAAAATCTGGGGGGGGGGGGGGCGCAAGGTTTTTTTTTTTTACTATCTGCTACTAATACAACCCTCCCCCCCCCCTAAGGCCGTTTGATTATAGCGTTGCAAGTTTATGTGCTTATTAACGTGTACTAATAAAGAATCAATACATGGACATCTACGATGGGTGAGGTTTTTTTGGTTTCGTTACTAAAAATAGTTTTACCTTGATAATTTTCAAGCTTTATAAAATAGTACCTGGAGACCGAGCCCCGCTCGGTTAAAAAACGGGGGTTTGTAAAATCGTGTTCTTACTTCCTTTTACGTAGTAAAGGAAGTATTGTGATCACAAAAAAAAATTCCTCAAATTTCGGTCTAAATTTTGATTTTGCTAACCCTCAAATAAATGTTGAGTAGTTTTTCGACCTATCAGCATGTGCATATGCATGTGCACCTACCAACACATAAACAGCCGAAAAATCCTTTTCGACCTTCCCCGAGTTAATTACGACGATTTTCTTCGTGATTTCTGTATGTACGTATGTATGTGCGTATGTATGTCGCATAACTTAAAAACTGTATGCCGTAGAAGCTTCTAGTTTGGTATGTAGGCTCTGGGGGGAGGTTCCAGTTGTACACCTCCCCTTGCGGTTGCGTTTGAATGTTCCCAAGGCGGTCTTTTACCCTTTTTTTGGGGGTAAATCTATATAAATTTCAATGCAGATTAAGTGATATGATTTGGCGCTACCACTTGCCGAAAAATCGCCAAACGTGTCTCCCCAGCCACATGTCTGTGAGTAAGACAACTGTGAACATCGCAAACAAAAGAAATAGGATCACGTTCCTCTTCTCAAGAGAGTGTAAGCAAGGGGGTCCGAGATACAAAACATTCCAATGGCAAAAGGCACAGGCGTTTGACAGTCTGAGTTTTTTGAGACTGAAAATTATTTGAGAAAAAAAATCGAGTTGTCGAGAATAAGGAAAAAATACTGCGCGTTAAAGAGAAAAAAATCATTAAAATTCATTTCGAAATATCAAAAAATTTGAGTTATCGAAGTTCGAGTTATCGCGAGTTGATTAATTCGTACTTGGAGTAAATCACGCACAAACACACACAAGCAGGAAATCTATAGTATATATCATTTTTTCAAAAAGGGAAAAATATGTTTCAAATTTTAGTCCGTGTTTATCATTCTAAAAAAGAAAAAAAGCAAATGTGATCAAGATTTTCCCCAAAAAAACCCCTTTGCCCGTCATAGATCCGCCCATGTTCTACCCTTATTTTAGTTTTATCATATTATTTTAACAGTTCCTGTGTTCGCGCGGACAAAAGTGTGTGTCAGAGTTTAATGATACCATAATTAGAAAAAGGAAGAATTAAAAAAAAAATCCTTTGAAATCTTCAAATGAGGGGCTATCCACAAATGAAATCACGCTTTGGGGGTTCGGAAATTTTTGAGTTTGTGACAAGGGGGAGGGAGAGGTTAACGTGAAGGCCCCCCCCCTCTACGCTCAATGGCACAAATTCCCCCTCCCCCCCAAAAAAAAATTTTCACAACCCTCTTGTACTTTTATTTTCATTTTCACCCCTTCTTTTTATTTTATTTATTTTTTTTAATATTATTTATTTATTTTTTTAAATTGTAACTATTATTTTTTTAAATGTTATTAAAGTTTTAATGTTATTAAAATGTTTTAACCCTTTAAGCGGTCAATTATTTTACCAGAAATGCTTCCAAAAAAGGCATATATTTTTTTATTGCATATAGTTAAGTACCATACTTAACAGAATAAGAATATAAAGAATTTTTAAATTTTTTTTTTTTTTCGTTTTCAATGCTTTTACAATATTTTTATTGAACAATTTTGGTCATAAAATTCCGAAATATTTTCTTTTTTCAAGTACATTCTGCATGCAGTAATGAATGGTTTACAAATAATGCAAAAATTTCTCTCACACTTACTGTGAATTTTGAGGTTTACAATTTTCCGAACAGTTCGGGAAAACCAGAACAGGAAATCTGAAAATATCGATGGCCGTACGCCGTACGGGCAAACCAGATGAGGCCAATTTCGGGTAGCACGTACACCGTACGGGCAAACCGCTGAAAGGGTTAAAAGTTCGAATTATACGCATAGTAGAATCGCTTTTTCTTCCTTTTTTTTTTTTTTTTCCAGACATTCTAAGCACACACACACACACAAAATTAATAAACAAATAATAAAGAATTGTTTTTTTAACAAAAAGAAAAAAACGTAAGAAATGTTAATTCAGAAAATAAATTAAATAA